>JASFAX010002646.1:0-45178 GCA_030737875.1 Allium sativum | reverse complement strand
TACGAGTCAGTCATGGGACTGGTATGAGAAATATTACTTAACTTATCTAATAATAATAAGGCTAATCACAGGACCATGCCGCTAACGCAGAACGGGTTTACTCCATTAGATTGTCAGTGCATGAAATAACGTAAATCATTAAACAACGCAATGCTTTTAAGAAAAATGAAACCATTATAAGACTTAAGTCCCATCACTCAATGCAATGCATACCGGAGGATAGATTTTTACCTTATAATGGTCAAAAATGCTTGATATGACAAAATGGATTTGATATTATTAGTGTGTTTCAAAAACATTTCAATCATAATGTATCAATCATAGATGGCATAGCTACCATATACTATGTCGCCATACTAGTTATACAATCAAAACTTTATGGTGTCGTATTGGAAGTTGGATTTCCATCATGAACCAAGGCAAGGGATCGTCCTTACCGAATTTGAGACACTCTAGCCCGTGCCTCAGGACTCAGACTCAGGTGAGCCCTTAGGAGCCACACGGCCGGTCCACAAATACTTTAGTGGATTATAACTCCTGAACAATATGTTTCCCCGCCCTATGAGGCGTAAATATAGAGCCACTAGGGACTCAAATCTGAGGCGCCTCATTCCATCATTCACATAAGTAAAAATGTCTGGGCTCCATACCATGACACCACTTCTAGCTAGAAAGAAACATATGTTCTATCTGGATCCTTCTCCATTTCTGGTTCATATTGGGGTGGTAGGCTCACGAAGTGACGCTATACACAAAGCTATGCTAAATAAAGCTGTGCTTTGATCATCAACCACAAGGCTCTGCTTTTCAATAATAAGTCTTGATCATTTGCATCTTAGCATGCCACATTGTCAATCCATACCATACCATTGATTTCTGCCAATATATAACCTCTAAGCTCGTACGTCTCAGCGAAGGGTGTTAAGCAAGAGAATAAATTCTCTGCCACCAAATAGATATATATTTAGAAGAGATCAAGGAATACAACATAAAGGAATACAACGTCAGACATACCATCCATTTACAAGTCTGTTCTGGGTCTGAACGAAACCGGAGACACCTTATTCCTCATCCCATATGTCCAATACAGGAGAGAGGTTCTCGCATATCCATCGATCACCAAGTACATTTGGACGACCTTGTCTTGGGATGCCTCCCAATCAAGACATCAGTAATCATCCAAACGATGTGAAGATCTCCGGTCTTCAACCACCGTCTTCATCTTCGACTTTTAATCATCGTAGTAATTATTCAGAATGGGTTGAACCCGGTCTTTCCGAATAACTCGCGTATTTTATAATCAATAATTAAGTGCCCTAGAAATACATCATACGCATCATTCCAAATCAGAATATTCTTTTAATAAAATATTCACATTATTAGGGAAAGGTTCCCATTAATTTTATCAAAAATAAATTCTTTTAAATTTATTCTTAAATCTCCTTTTTTAAAGATTCATTAAAACTCCAATTTGGTTTTAATATCAAAAGTCATTATTTAGTGATTATTCAACTTTAGGAAATTAATCTTGTCTTTAGCTGGATTAAAGAACCAATGTCATTTAAAACACAGCTCATGATAAACCCAAAATCATCTTCCATTAAATATGGAATTTTCACAGAAATCAAATCAATATATAATCGATATGAATTTCCGTATTAGACTAATAATATAAATAGAATAATGGCATAGCCTTTTAAATTCCATTTATGATATACACGTAAATGTGTATATTTTATCCGCTTATTTATCTTATTTTCCCTTTAAAATAATTGATACTGCGTTTTTATAGCTGTGTTTTCATATTGTTGACAAAAAGCATGGTTTAGAGCATTTGATGGATAAAGCATGAAGAATTTCCTTAAAAAGAGTGAAGTTGAATTACTAAAGCTTGAAGAGTTTAAAGATTGAAGAACGGTTGCAAATAGAGTTCAGTTGGGTAGATTTGGCTCAGTAAAGACTCATATTGTGTTCACATTGGCTCATTTGCAAACCATCTCACTCATGTTGCATTCACATTAGCTCATTTGCAAGACCACTCACTCTACAGCTGCGTTCACACTGGCTTATGTGTTATTTGGGCTAATTCTTTAGTCCCACATTGTGTGATTAGCTAGTTAGTCTTTGTCATATCAGTTATAAATACCTCGTATCTCATTTATGTAAAAGGACACTTAGTTTTATTCTGTAATATTTCTCTTGGAATAAAACTCTTCTTCCTCTGTTCTATTTAGTTTTAGTTTTATTTATGTTCATGTTATTTAATTTCTGTTTTTCTTCTTCTTTAGCTATGTCTAGCTAATCCCCTTCGATTAGGGGGTGATGACGCTAATAGATATGATTCAACATGAACCACATAGCCAATAGATGAGGACTTTATACATGTTGATCTGGATATGATCAAGGGTTAGATCTGAACCTTCATATTCTGTGTCGTTTAAGAGCTATGCTCCTTCACAGGGTATATTCGTGTTCGATCTAACAATTATCAGATTTAGATCTAATTTTAGGTTTTTAGAAATTAATTTGTGAATCTGTCCTGATAGTCTATGGTTGTTTAAGAGCTCAGCTCCTGCATAGGCTATGCTTGTCGTTGTTTACTTATTTGTTTCTAAAAATCTATTTACCGTTGATTCGTGTTTGTGACAGAAAAAAGAATTAGATCTATATTTATTTGTTGGCTATTGATGAGTGTGAATCTAATCTATGTCATTATCCCCTAATTGCTTTCTCTTATTAGATAAATCTCTCTTTTTTATTTTATTGCTGTTATTTTCTGTGTTTTCAATCAATCAAAATTCTGGAATAACTTGATTGGATTTATTAATTAAAATATTTTTGGTCCCAGAGTTCGACACGCTCTACAACAATCCTTGTTGTTTAGGAAAACCGAACGGATTTTATAGTTGTTTACAATTGTATAATTTGTTCGCAAACAATATATAATAACGGTCTTCTTTCACAGAAGCTCATCTCTATTATTAATAAATCGAATTCCATTCAATTCCAATTTCTTCTATTAAATTGGAAAACTTTATTTTGGAAAAATTTCCATTTAAATCTTAACAAAAGATTTATAAATTCCAAATTATATTTTCACTGTTAATTGGTTAAAGAACAAATGTCATTTAAAAACACAGTTCACAATAAACCCAATTCACATTTCATTTTATTCCAATTACTAAATATAATTGGAAACTATAATAAGCTTAATTAAAAGATTTATTCTTTTCATATGGGGGTTTAAAACAGTGTTATTTAAGACAGCATTCATGACAAACCAAAAAATCCAATTTATCTTATTTAATTCCAATTAAATATTAATTAATTGGAAAACTTCATCAAATCTTAATTTAAAGATTTATTCTAGTTAATAACTAGTTCATTTCGATAAAAAAAATATTTTTATCTTTTCAGATATGGAATTTTTAATCCAAAATCTTTCCAAATTATTAATTATGATTTTACATAACTTTACCATATTTTTAATAATTTTATCAAGGCCCATATAGTCGGTTTCCAATGACGGCCAACAAACTGCATCCATAGCGACCTTTTTCAAATTTGATTTGGACATAATTTCAAATCGAACAGTTATATTTCAAAACTCTTATACTCATTGGAAAGCTCTTATCGATACGAACCCAACGTTGCGGTTTTAGGAGAATCCGACGGTCGGATCTCCCGTTACATCAATTTGAATTTAATGGTCGAAATTCACGAACGGTCGTTGCACGGCGCGTTCTATTCAGGCCATTAAGTATAATATATATATATATATATATATATATATATATATCGTCGATTTCCATTTAAGTCATATTTTATAAATCGTTTATAAATTTATTTTAAAACGATTCCAACTTCATTTTCAATTTTAAATCAAAATTGAATATTCAATATCTTTATCATATTAAAATGATAATATTTTCAAAATATTAAATTTTGAAATCACTTCTTTTCGATATTCATTTTAAAATAAATAAAATCGATCAATAAATCCGTTTGGGTTAAAATGGCGTTTCTATACTTTACCCGACTTCATATATTTATATTCTTATGTCTATTCAAAGATGGACATAAAAAGCATAATTTTATTCTTTACTGAATATTATTTTAAAATACTCTTGATTGTAAAATATTCTTTATTTTAAAAGATTCTTTATTTTTGAATATTCTTTATTTTTAAAACATTCTGAATTGGAATGTGATTCAATCAATTACCATATAATTTCAGTTATAAGGATTTCATACATCGCGTGTATATAATAATAATGATAAATAATCAATAAACAATCCATTCACATTCAGAGTGAAATTTTACAACTGTATGAGCATTAAAATAAATCAATAACGCTCATCATACACTATCAATCCATCGATTGACATATAATTAAATATTGGGACTAGTTATGTCAAATATCATCCCAATACCCGTGTGCGGTTTCCAGACAACAACAGTTTATTTAAATACATCGTTGGTTAATAAATTTAACCAATTATAATTCGGTTTGTTTCTATTTAACAAATTTTCACTGTTTAAAATATAAATGGATATTTATAATTTAATTTCAACTGCCATATTAATATTAACATTATTATGATAATGTTTTAATCTTGCACAAATCTTATTTTTAACATACGACCAATTTTCTAATATTGCTAACATAACAATGATAATGTTTTAATCTTTAACATAATTTTTTGTATTTCTAACTAATGATCATTTTAATCATTTCTACGTGCACTACAAAAATGTAAATTTTATCGTTGACATACTTTAACATAACCTTTTCTAATAAAATGACATTTTTATTTCAACATGACATTTTCTAATAAAATGACATTTTTATGTAACATGAATATATTCTAATAGAATGACATTTTTACGTAACTTGAATATATTCTGATAGAATGACATTTTTATGTAGCATAAACAATTTCTAATACATTAACATTTTTATGTAACATGCATATAATCAAAATAAATGACAATTTTTATGTAACACAACATGATTCTAAATAAATGACATTTTTATTTAACATAACATTTCTAACTAAAATGATATTTTTATTCTAACATAACATTTCTAACTAAAATGACATTTTTAATTAACATAATATGATTCTAACAAAATGACATTTTTAATTAACATAATATGATTCTAACAAAATGATATTTTAAATTAACATAATATGATTCTAACAAAATGATATTTTTAATTAACATAATATGACCCTAACAAAATGATATTTTTAATTAACATGACATGATTCTAACAAAATGATATTTTTAATTAATATGACATGATTCTAACAAAATGATATTTTTAATTAACATAACATGATTCTAACAAAATGAAATTTTTATTTGACAAGACATTTTTCTAAATAAATGACATTATTATCTAACATGACATTTTTCTAAATAAATGACATTATTATATAAGATGACATTTTTATTTACACAATATATTTATTTACAAAATATGTTTTCTAACATAAATCATATATTTATTTATAAAATATGTTTTCTAACTTAAATGACTCATTTATTTATAAAATATGTTTTCTAACTTAAATGACACATTTATTTATAAAATATGTTTTCTAACTTAAATGACACATTTATTTATAAAATATGATCATTTTTAATACACAATAAAAATGTGAATTTTCATCGTTTAACTTTTCTGTTTCAAATATGAATATTTTTCATATTTCTACATTCAATAAGAATGTGAGTTTTATTGTTTCAAACTTTTCATTTCTTATATAAATATTTTTCATATTTTGCACATTCAATAAAAATGTAAGTTTTATTGTTAAATTATTCCATTTTAAAACAATGAATTTTTTTATTTTCCTATATACAATAAAATATTATTTTAATCAAAATCTACACAATTCAATCAAATAAATTCATTTCAACCACAAACAACCAAATCTAATATCCTAAATCACACAACCAAATTTTAATAGCGAATACATGTAAATTTCACGTCGAAAATAACAATTAAATTTGATTTAAATTAGAGATCTTACATTGGTAATTATTCCTTCTTAATTTGTCGTCCGCTCCAAATTTGTTTCAGGCTGTTCCATCATGTAGATCTCATCGCTACAAATCCAACGCTTCTGAAATAGTCTGATTTCATCGCTGTTTGAATGAGTTACGACATTTTAATCATTAAATAATTTAATAAATGATTAATTCAAAATAATTAGCCACTACTTACATCATTAAGTCATTAACCCGTCGTTCTCCTTCTTTGTCTGTTCGTAACGAGAAACCCATCTTCGCCATCATTCAGGGCCTTGCGCCTCCTCCTCCAGATGATCGGAACCCGATCCGTCGATACCACCTCAAATCCCCGGCCACGCTCCACCTACGCCTAGCTCCTAGTCGAACTCGCAGCCCCTATGGCCTCGGGGTTTGCGCCGAAACTCATCGACTTCCAGACAAAATTCAGGCCGATTCGAGTCATGAAATCCGATCTCAGCCTTATGGATTCGAAGCTCTCGAAGAGCTCTTGGGTTTCCGGTTTGAAGTTGGATCAAAATTCAGAAAGGATTGGAAGATTTTATCATTTGAAATTAGAATGATTTCAGCCATTTATTTAACAGAACGGCGGCTAGGGATTTGACTTTAACGAAATTAGGGTTTTCTAATATAGGGTATTTATAATATTAAATTATTTAATCCTCAAATTTTCAAAAAAAACCCGTTAACTCCTAATAACTCCAAATCCAGCCCAACGAGTGCTGCCCCTAGCCTAATACCCATATTATGGACATAATAGACTAGGTCCCGTGTGCCCATTCGATCGTCTCAGCCTACTTTTCTTTAAATTAAAATATAAATCATTTAATTATTTAATTTGATCGTACGTTTAAATTTACCAGGGCTACATACGGACTCAAAAAATTCCCGAAAAATAAATCTAGCTATGTTTTGATGATGCGGTCCTAACAAAATTAATTTCGTCGAATTTGGAGACCGTTTGAAAAATGGTCATTTTCTAGTCGATCCAAATTGACTAAAATTGACAAAACACATTTTCTTTTGCCACGCTCACATATTAATTCTAAATATTATGAAAATTGGAATCTATCAATAAATTGACATTCCGGATCCAACCAAAGTGGTTTCGTCGAAACGGAGGTCGTACACAAAATGGCTATTTATTATATTAATATATATATATATATATATTCCACAGCGACCATATTTTAAACTGGGCATAACTTTTTATTCCCGCTATGAAATTTCAAGTTTTGAGATTCGTTAGGAAAATATTATTAAACAGATTTAAATATTTTTGGTTTTACTGAAATCCGATTTATTTTGAATCCTGTACATTCAGTCAAAGTTCAAATTCAAATTTTCAAACTACCGTGCCATTTCCAACTGCTTCTATAATCAAAATAAATATATTCATTCTAACTTCAATTTAAAACAAAATTTAGTCATTATTATTTAAAATAAATTATTTTAAATATTAAAATCCATTAAAATTCTTAAAATAAAAATTTCAAATTGGTTCCAAAATTCCGGGTTGTTACAGATTTCCAAACCTTAAACCCTTTATAAACAACGTTTTTCAACATTTATAAAGTAAATGTAACTTAAATATCGAATCTAGGAATTTATTCCAAATGATCGATAAAATTTCCTTTCTTATAAAAACTAAATTATCTTCTTTACTTAATTAAAAGTTTAATTAAGTTTAAAATATCCTTCAGAGATAATTAATCTAAAGTTATAAATTACTTTTTAAAGTCTTATTAAAAAATTAAAACCCTTATTCGTTAACAATTCCATTCGATTAATTAAAAATATATTAATCAATTTACCAATTCCAATTAAACGAGTTGAATTAGTCAACTCAAATCATGATTTTATCAATAATCAATCCCAATTTATTCTCCCATTAAACTAATTAGTAATATAATTAATTTAAATAAACTCATTGAACTATCTCCCAGAACAATTAATTCCACTTTTAACCCTTAGGTTAAATTATACTCACTTGCTTATAAGCATTTGCATTATAAAACCATTCTAAAATTATTTATAAACTTAAATAATAAATAATAAACATTTATTTCTTTTTAAAAACTTCCATTCCAAAATAATAGATTTAAAAATCTATTTTCAGTTATAAAATAAATTTTATAACTTCATTCATTTCCGTCGATTCACCTAACGGTAAACCCATATTTTAAAAACGATTGATTTATATGCCATGTGATGCCAATTACCAACAAATATTTCCCATTGGTTAATATCATAACAATCCTTGAATCACGGTTCCACAATAAACAAATCAATCATCCATTCAGGTTAATCATACAGTCCATATCATTGTAATATGAAAATAAACACTAAATTTTTTAGGAATCCTGAAACGACCCAAACTCACTTGTAAGGGAAAGCCCGGATTGAGTTGAGAACACGACAAATCAGAACGCAAAGAGAAGGACATTTCATTGCTGTTACAACAATTTACATCATAGTACAAGAATATAACAAAGTATGAATAAATAATATACAGCAGAAAAATATCAGAGATTAAATTACAAACAGCGGAAAAATAATACATTACACAACTGAAAGAGATACACGGATACAAAGTTTTCCGAATATAGCTCCAGCTGTAAATCCAGGATCATAGAAAAATAATATCTGCAACACCAAGACTACTAGTTGCCCGTGTCCAAAATATGGGCACCCAGAGTTTAGGTTAAAACAATAAACTCTAGGTCAGTCATGGGACTGGTGTGAGAACTAAAACAGTTATTTAAAACTTTACTTTAGAAATAAAGTAAATCAAGGGACCATGCCGTATAACATGGAACAAATTTTCTCCCAAGAATACAAGTGCATAAAACAGTTTATAAACAGTGCAATGCTTTTCGAAAAATGAAGCTATTATCTGACTCAGGTCCCATCACACAATGCAACGCAAGCCGGAGGATAGAGTTTTACCTTATAATAGCCAAACATGCTTGGTACGTTTTAAAACAAAAATCATTTGATACTATTATAAGTGTATAGTGTGTAAAACAACTTCAAATATAAATATATCAATCATAGACGGCATAGTGCCCCATCCTACCATGTCGCCATACTGGTTCTGCAATTAAAACCGAAATGTTGCGTATTGGAAATTGGATTTCCATCATGAGTCGGGGCCAGGGATGGTATCCTCACCGATTCAGATCACCCCTAGCAAGATGAACTTCCCCGTGAAGGAAAGCCCGGATTGAGTTGAGAACAACACACATCGGAACACAAACAAAAGAACATTTCATTGCTTATTACAATAGTTTCCATCAGAGTACAGGAATATACAGAGTATGAATAAATATTATACATCAGACAAATATGAGAGATTTACAAATTACAATGCAGCAGAAAAATAATACATAAACACAACTAAAAGGAATAAACGGATACAGAGCTTTCCGAATATCATTCCAGCTGTAAACAAGGATCCTATGAATATAAATCTGCAAAACCAAAACTACTAGCTACCCGTGTGGAAAATCGGGGCACCCAGAGTTTAGGTTAAAACAATTAACTGCAGGTCAGTCATGTGACTGGTGTGAGAACTAAAACAGTTATTTAAAACTTTACTTTAAATCAGTTATATCAAGGGACCACGCCGTATAACACAGAACGGGTTTCCTTCCATGAATAATAGTGCATATAACAAAACAACGCAATGCCTTTTGGAAAAATGAAGCTATTATAAGACCCAGGTCCCATCACACAATGCAACGCAAGCCGGAGGATAACGTTTTCCCTTATAATAGCCAAACATGCTTGGTACGTTTAAAACAAATATTTGATACTATTATAAGTGCATAGTGTATAAAACAACTTCAAATATAAAATGTATCAATCATAGACGACATGAGTACCATATATCATATCGCCAATACTAGGCTCTACAATCAAAACCGAAATGTCACGTATTGGAAGTTGGATTTCCGTCTGTGAACCAAGGCAAGGGATCGTCCTTACCGCTTCGAGACAATCTAGCTTACCATGTCTCAGGGCCCAGACTCAGGTGGGCCCTTGGATCGTCAAGGCCGGTCCACTTGATGTGGACTAAAATGCCTAAAAACTACGTTTCCCTGCCCTATGGTGCGGAAACTTGTCTGTATAACGACCATACCATCCATCGGCCCCGTAGTGCAGATATATCCGAGGCGCCTTGCTATCCATCATCCACATAAGTAATACGTCTGGGCGTGCAAAACCCAGACACCACTCCTAGCTAGAAGGAAACGCATGCCCTCCCTGATGTCCTCTCCCGTTTCTAGACCACACCGGGGTGTGAGGCTCGCGAATCAATGCTATACACAAAGCTATGCTATATTAAAGTCGTGCTTTGTTCATCAACCGCAAGACTCTGCTTTTCAACAAAAGCCTTGACCCTTTGCATCTCAGCATGCCACATAGGCAATTCACGCTATGCAACTGATATCTATCAATCACACAAAATGAAATCCGATGTCAGACACACATCCATTTACAAGTTCGTTTTGGGTCTGAACTAAACCGGAGGCACCTTATTCCTCGTCCCGTATGTCGAGTACAGGAGAGAGGTCCTCACATATCCGGTCGATCTCCAAGTACGTCTCGACGATCACCACTTATTATCTCGTCTTGGGTGTACAGCCCAATCAAGACATCAGTAATCATCCAAACAATGTGAAGACCTCCGGTCTTCAACCACTGTCTTCATCCTCGACATATCGTCGAATCAGTTATTCAAAATGGAATAAACCCTGTCTTTCTGAATAACTCGCATATATAATAAACAATTGCCATTAAAACATAACATACGCCTCTTTCCAATCCAGAATATTCTTTTATTTAAATATTCTTATCCTTTAGGAAGGTTCCCATTAATTTTATCAAAGATAAATTGTTTAAATTTATTCTTTAATCTTCCTTTGGATATCAATTCAAACCAAATTATGGTTTATCCAAACTAGTCGGGATTAACGCACCTTACCGAAGTAATCATTTATTTAATTTCCCAATCCCAACCTATTCATCCCATGAAGTAAATCTGGTAATACTTCATATCTAACACCACGGTGTTATCGGTAAAATTAATTACCATTTCACGTTCAAATCTAATTAAAGATTTAACTATCGCTTGGAGCAAAACTGGTGATACTCTATTCTCGATCATTTCTCAAATTTGATAAATTTAGTTATCAAATTTACCTTTCAATCTATTTAAAGATTCAATTAAACTCTAATTCAGTTTTAATTTCGAAAAATCATTACTTAATTATTATCTTCAAAGTTAAGAAATTAATCTTATCTTTAATTGGGTTAAAGAACTAATGTCATTCAAAACACAGCTCACGATAAACCCAAATCTCATTCCATTAACAATGGAATCTTCACGGAATACAGATCAATATATATAATCGATATGAACTTCCATATCCAACCAATAATATAAATGGAATAACGGCAAAGCCTTTTAAATTCCATATATATTAACAGTCTTCCTCTACAGAAGCTCGCTTCGATTATTACCAAATCGAATTCCATTTAATTCCAATTTAATATGTTAAATTGGAAAACTTTACTTTGAAAAATCTCCTTTAAATCTTAACAAAAGATTTATAAATTCCAAATCACATTTCATTGTAAATCAGGTTAAAGAACGAATGTCGTTAAAAACACAGTTCCCAATAAACCCAATTCACATTCCATTTCAAATCCAACTAAATGTTAATTAATTGTTAATTCTTCTCTACATCTTAATTAAAAGATTTATTCTTTTCACACGGGGTTTAAGAACAGTGTTTTTGAAGACCCCATCTCATCAGTCTCTAACAGTAAATTAGTAAGAGAACAATTCCCTAAATATTAATCCCGAAGGCCGAAACCAACATCAGATCAACACCGAGGAAACCATCCAACTTAGCTAATCTCCAATTAGTTTCTAATTTTCTTAACTCCATTGGGTTTAAGAACGGTATTATTAAAGATACCATTCACGACAAACCCAAAATCTCATTCCATTGTTAATTGGGTTAAAGAACAAGTGTTATTTAAACCAACATTCACGATAAACCCAAAATCCAATTCAATATTAAATACAAGGCTCTGAATAGAAATTATATCGGCTTATATTCAATATCAAATTCTGAAATCAACAAATATCGTATCGGGAATAACGATATATATATCTTCCAAATTCCTCCACAATATCCGTATAATCACGGAATCCAGTATCGAAATATTCCGAAGATAATTTCGTTTCAAATCCATTCCAATTTGTATATTGGAAACTCCGGTTATTTATGAAACCATTTCAAATCCAATTTAATTATTTAAAAATATTGGATTATAATTCTAGTTCATAACTAGTTCATTTCGGTAAAAATATATTTTTATCTTTTCAATTATGGAATTTTTCAACCCAATTCTTTCCAAATCATTTATTATGATTTCACACAAATTATTGACATTTTTAATAATTTTATCAAGGCCCGTACAGTCGATTTCCATAAACTATCATCGAACTGCACTTACAACGACCTTTTCCAAATTTTATTTGGACATGATTCCAAATCCAACCATTAGATTTCAAATATCTTGTATTCGTTGGAAAGATCTTTTCAATACGAACCCAACGGTTCTGGTTTTAGGAGAATCCGACGGTCGGATCTCCCGTAATGTCCGTTTGAAGTCAATGGTCGAAATTCATGAGCTGCCGCAGCGCAGCGCGTTCAATTCAGGCCATTATATATATATATATATATATATATATATATATATATATATAATATGTATTATATATATTTCATCGATTTCCATTTAAAACATATTTTATAAATCGTTTTAAATTCGTTTTCAAAACGATTTCAACTTCATATTCAATTTCAAATTAAAATTGAATATTCCATATCATCGATATATAAAAGATAGTATTTTCAAAACATTAGATTTTGAAATCACTTCCTTTTTTATATTCATTATAAAAATGAATAAAATCGATATAAATATCATCCACGTCAAAATGGCGTTAATCTAATCAACATGGCTTTATATATTTAAATATTTTCATGTCCATCCCAAATTGGACATCAAAATCAGATTTTGATCTTTTACTGAATATTATTTTAAAATATTCATTATTTTAAAATATTCATTCTTTCTAAATTGGAATCAAACACAGTCAATTACCATATAATGTTGTTTATACGGATTTCATACAACACACATATATAACAACCATAATCAACAATCATCCATCATCCAGAGTGCATTCTACACTGTATAAGCATTAAATATAAATAATTAACGCTTACAACAGCCTGTCAACCAATCGATCGACATACCACTAACAATTGGGATTAGTGTACGCCAAATGTCATCCCAACACCCGTATAGAGTTTTCAAACAACAAACACATATTTTATCTATGTAGTTGGGCGATGTGTAAAATTTATCGTCTCAATCAATATCAGTCAAATGGGTGTACATAAAAAAATCATTCGATTTGCAAATGAATACTTATTTTATTCACATACACGTTAAAAAATATATTTTTAACAATAAAATATTTTATTTCAACTGATGAATATTTTATACAGTCCATTTATACAATAAAAATGATATTCTTATTCTTCTAATATTTTATTCAACATATGAATATTTTATACAGTCCATTTCACATCACAATCTATTTCTCCAACACAATACAATCAAACAAACAAGTTGTCCATGGTCTGTGGATGACGGGCAGCAGTTCATGTATGCATTTATAAAATAAATAACTATACAGAAATAATTTTAGTGATAAGTTCTCACATTGGGATCCACTCCGTCAGTTTTATCTGAATTTCTGGTTCAGTTCGGGTTTGAATTTTCCAAAAATTCTGATTTGCTCTATTTTTGTTCTGGTCGGTTCCATGAGGTAGTATCCTTTGAGACGATCACATTGCAACTGAAATTGCTAAATTTAATTTCTGTATGCAAAAGATATAGTATTGTGAACATTCATTACATAAATTAATAATAAAATAATAATTAACTTATAATTAATCCCTAATTACAAGGTTAAACACTCACCCTCTCTCGTTCTAAGCTGAAAACGATGAACCCATTTGCTCAACCTCGTCTTCCTCAAACGGCGCGCCACAGGAGGGGCCAGACCCCCATCAACCTACACCAATCCGAGCGCCTCGACTAGCTGCCCCAACGCCGTCCATAGGGGCCCATTCATGCCCCCTGTTGTCGCGGAAAACGAGCTGAAACAACTCGACTTTGAGCCCAAAAATCTCCCAAAACACGAAGTTAAACATGATCATCAACGTTGAGATTAGAAAGCTTGAAGAGCTCTTCGATTTGCTTCGGAAATCAGTGGGAACAATTGCGTGGATATTGAGATCTGGTGGGAGGAAGATGGGGCGATTTCTGTCATCGGTTTCAATTTTGGGGGCGGCGGAAATTTATGAGAGGGTTAGGGTTAGGATTTTTTTATGTATATATAATTAAATTATTATTTTAATTTCTAAAATACATGTTTATCGGTTCGAACTCCAATTCAAACCCAACAACTATCGCCCCTAGCGTAACACCCCTATTCCGAACACAATGGGATATGTTTCATAACCCAAATCGGCTGTTACGAACATTTTTCATTGAAATTAAAATATAAATCAGTATAAATTTTATTTGAACGCACATTTTAATTTACCGGGGCCACATATTGACTCTGAAAATTCCAGAAAAATAAATATGGCTATGTTTTGACGATACAGTCCTAACAAAACTAACTTCGTCAAATTTGAAGACCGTTTGAAAAATGGCCATTTTTGGTCGACCCAAATTGACTAAAACTGTTCAAACACGTTTTCTTTTGCCACGCTCACATATTGATTCTAAAAATTATGAATTTTGGAATCTAGCAATAACTTGACATCCCGGATCCGACAAAAGTGGTTTCGTCGAAAACGGAGGTCGTTTGCAAAATGGCTATTTTTAAGGGCGATATTTTCATAGCGACTACTCTAAATTTTCAACTGGACATAACTTTTTATTTCCGAAATGAAATTTGGATTTTTTGGATTCGTTGGAAAGATATTTTCAAATAGATTCTAATATTTTTGGTTTCACTAAAATCCGGTTTATTTTGAATCCTATACATTCATTTCAAATTGAATTTTCAAACTGTCGCGCCATTTCCAATTTATTTTATAATTAAAATAAATATTCATAATCTTACGTCGATTCAAATAAATATATACGTTCTAATTCTATTCAAAATAAATTTCTTGTCGTTATTATTGAAAATAAATCATTATAAATATTCAAAATTCATTAAAATTGCCAAAATAAAATTTTTAAATTGGTTCTGATTTTCCGGGTTGTTACAATGACCTAGGATCCCCCGCAGTGAACCCTTGGGTCCAGCAGTGCTGGTCCTCCCTCACGTTTGAGGATTAGTTATTCCTGAACACACATCTTCCGGTCATATCGGGCCTATCCGTCGGCCCCGTAGTGACCGATATATCCGAGGCGCCTCGCTATCCATCATCCACATTGGTTAAAATAAATAAATATCTGGGCTCCATACCATGACACCACCAATAGCTAGAAAGAAACGTCGTGCACTCACTGCGTTCCCTTAACCCGTTTTTGACTCATACCGAGGTGTGTGGCTCGTGAATTATCGCTATACACAATGCTAAGCTATTTAAAGCCATGCTTTAATCATTAACCACAAGACTCTTCTTTTCAACAAAAGCCTTGATCACTACATCTCTGCAAGCCACACTGAATTCACGTCATGCAACTGATGTCTATCGATATATAACATCTAAGCTCGCACGTCTTAGAGAAGGGTGTTAAGCAAGAGAATAATTCTCCGCCACCAAACATATATATATATATATAATAGAGATCAAGCAACATAGAATAAAATCCAATGTCAGACACACATCCATTTACTAGTTCGTTCTGGAACTGAGCGAAACCGGAGGAACCTTATTCTTCGTCCCATATGTCCAATACAGGTGTAACGAACAGGTAATTTCAACCTTTAAAATATAAATTTAATTAAAATTTAACGTTAAAATTTAATACCCAAAAAGGGAATTTGGAATTTTTATCTATATTAAACGAAGACTGGATAGGTTGTTAAACAGAATCCCTTTTATAAATTTGATTTTTTTTACTAGACCGTTTGTCAAATAAATGTGATTAACATTTTTTTAAAATAAAATGGAATGTTTAATGTTAGGATTCTTTGGTTGTGTTACTATGAACGTTATAGAGAAATAAGCGTTATTACCGCTATTCATTAATTTGATTTCTTCGAATACATGAAATTTAACCGTTGTGAATAATTTTGATTCTGGGGATTAAAATATTATATTTTGGTCTAGGGAGAAATTATAATTTGTATAAAACTTGGCGCTAAAAATAGACTGAAACTTTAATTTATAAAGTAATTGATTTCAAATTTTGTTATGTATAAAGTGATTAAATCGATAAGCTTAAGTTGATTTCCGATAAGCGACGGATGCATCAAAAACATTTAATTTATTCGTTGGTTAGTAAAATGTGTGAGAGTTAAATTCGTTGAAACCAAATAACGTTGTTCATTATCATTCAAACCTATTACTTCGTTCATGCATACCCTCTTCTTAGCAACGTTCAAACCACTCACGTAGTTTATCCCAAGGTTTACTGCTAACCACATCTGATAGAATATAACTAAAGATATGGCAGCTGTTCAAAAGTCTCGCAATGTCAGATACAAAGATCTAGAGATACTGTACAAGACATTAAAATCTCCACCTGTCATTTCTTATTATACGTAGAGATTTTCTATCGATACTGGTCTCCTAGTTTACATTATAAAACACGTACAATTTTCCTTATGTTCCTCGTAAAAACGGTTCTCTCCTGTTCTCTCAAATCGATTTTTGCATCTCCAAAAAGGAAAATGAAATTAAAATAACAATCGATCCTCTCCCTTAAAGCATCAAAATGGTTTTGCCTTTCCTAAAATCAAAACGGTGTCATTCCTCTATCGCTAGGCTCGCTCCACCGTTGACCAACGTCCGGCTTCTACCACCGCCGCGCATGACCAGAGATACTCCGTCACTCGACGGCACCACGTGTCCCTCCACCGATTACCATTTTGGCTCTAAATCGGAATCGGTTTACACCTCGACCATGCCAGACTCCGCCACCGCCAAGTCTGACACTACTAGAGCAACTCGCGACTCCGCTGTGCCACCAGATCCAAGCGCGTGATTCGAGATCCGCGCTGACTCTCCGAGCCCACCGACTGTCCGTGACCGTCAGTCTTCCGCCTCCCCTTCGATTGAGTCATGCTCCCTCTTCCAGCGTGGAAACCAAACGCTGATCATTAGAGAAAAGGGGAAGCAAAAGTATCAGCAGCTCTTCTCAGACAGGTTCGCCTGCATCTTCGCTAAGCCCTATGCTATCCATGCTCGAATCTAGCAATGCCCATTGGCTGGGATTATGAGCCATTCGCAGCGGGCACTCCCCGTGTTCGATTAAATGCCTGGAAGGCTGCCTAGTGGTTTGGACATGAAATTCTGAGTCCGAGCTAATTATTTGCTTCGCTGGTGTGCCAAAATCCACAATGAAACTTAGGTATATATTTTTTCCCATTTGGTTGATAAATAAATTATTATAAGTATGAATATAATAAGGATTAGGTGATTAAGTGTTCATCGAATTTTGTATAGGATTCGTAGCCAAATCAGACCTCGTCATGCTTAGGGAAGATCTGAAAATTTTATGCACACATAAACTCATGTATATGTGTATATATATTGATTTGGAGTCGTCATGGTTGGTATCACGTCCATTTCAGCTTTGTTGTCGGTTTCATCTTTATCTTCTTCGCTGGAAGGTGAGTTTCCCTCACTCATAGACTAATATATTTATTAAGTAAATTAAACAATTGAAATGTTGAATGAAATGTTAGGATGCCCTAGTTTGGTTGCTTTTTGGTTGCGCACGTGCGGCACACACACACACAGACACTATTATTTCGTATGACACATTATGGATGTATGCTTGATATGCTATGTATTTTATCACCATGCAAGTTCCCCCTTAGATTAGAAAACATACGGGTTGAAATGATACATAACCAAACCGCTTGTGTATTTGAATCAGTTTGGGATGCGGGTTGAAATGATACATACCCGGGATTCGAATATTTTCAAGAATGGATTGAAATGATAAATATCCGTATCACTTGACCATAGGGTAGAGAATTATATACGGACACAGTGGTCAATGAAAATAAATTATTTTAAAATAATTGTATCGATTTTCAAAAGAAATGTTCATGGAAATTTCCATATAGCATGAAGAAGTGTTTAAAGTAAATTTTGAGTTTTATAAAAATTCCAATTTGTATCTAAATTAGTTTCAAAGAGGATTTTATATGTTAAACTTCAAGTTAAAATTTATTTTAAATAAATTTTCCATAACTTTTGTTTCATATAATAAATTTATTAACTTGAAATTTAAAAGTTGATGGTTCAATAAAAAGGTTTTTTTTAACTTTTTAAAAGCTTTAAAACTTATTTTGATACATATATTTTATCAAAAGGATTTCTTACCATTTTAATGTAAAAGATTTGTCAAAATGAAAAATTTGTCGGATTCAAATAGAAGAGAAATGCGCTATCTACGCCATGGTGAATTTGAGTTTATCAACCAATTTGGAGTTTAACACATTGTCCCTTGACTAATGACTCAAGTTGAATTTGTTTGGGAACTATATTAAAGGGAAAGTCGATTGATTATGAAATTTTGATGGTAAAAAATATGGCGAGACATGGATATAAGATTGGATTGGAATAATATTTTGAATAAAACTATAGTTTTGTCAAAGCTATTGAGACGGCCCGCACCGCACCAACCGACATTTAATCCAAAAGTGCGCTGTACACATGTCCAGTTAGCACGGAACGGGTCGTCAGAAGGAAAAGGAAGAAGGAAATGAACTACAAAGAACCTGTAGAATGTCTCATAGCGCATAGGATAAAATATAATAATAACATACTTGACATAAAACAGGTGAGATAGTGCATAAGCTGAAACAACTAACATAGCAGTGGAAAATGTAAGTACAGCTTATGATCCAAAGTTAAACATTATTACAACTTTCAAACTGTCTCAAAGCAAAAGCAAGATAAAGGTGGTACACTAATAATGCCCAAGTAGCGACCACCAGCGACACAGGGAGAATATCTATATATCATACGTGGAAGCCTCCTGTCCGCCTCCGAATCAGCTACTCGCGCACCACCAGCTAACCTGTCTCTAGTCTGCTCGTGTGAGCACCCAGAGTAATAAGAGGAGACATAAAATTCTGGGTCAGACATAAAGCCTGGTATGAGCGATAAGCATCTAAAGTGAACAATAACAGGTAGACTAAAACATACCTGAACCTGGACCAGCAACCAAAGAGTTAGCACTACATACTGTGCAACACTCTAAGGTGCCATATCAAAAGGTGTAAAGATACGGAGGTGGGGGTGTGCATGTCATAGTGATGGCAAACAATCAAGCATAGCAACCATCCTCACATCTCTCACTAAGTGCGTAAAGCATATGATATTCACCACTTCGATCACCCATCCTTGCTACGATCACTTAGCCCCGTGAAGTCATAAATGGCTTCACTGCATTGATAACATAGCCACTAATTCTTTGCTATGTCCACTTGCCCCATGGAGTTATTCACCCCATCTACGCTGGCTCATAGCCTTACCAATCCTTACTATGTCCACTTTCCTCATGGAGTTATTCACCCCATCTGCGCTGGCTCATAGTCTTACCAATCCTTACTATGTCCACTTGACCCCATGGAGTTATTCACCCCATCTGCGCTGGCTCATAGTCTTACCAATCCTTACTATGTCCACTTACCCCATGGAGTTATTCACCCCATCTGCGCTGGCTCATAGTCTTATTACGCATCACCTTGCCCCTCGAGTCGTAATGACTCTACTGCACTGATAACGTAGTCTTGCTACCATCACCTTGCCCCTCGAGTCATAATGACTCTACTGCACTGATAAGTATCCCATCATCCATTTCTAGTGGTGAATCGAAGTTATGAACGTCGACAACCCCTTAGCACACGTCCCGCCGCAAAGCCCAACCATGAAGTGAACTCATCGAATCCCAATTGGATCCCGAGCTCTAACATCCCATATTGGACTACCTTTGCATCTCGGGTTATTGGTCAATACTGGGTCGGGTCGGATTCTCTTCAAGCTATCGGTTCGGGTCGGGTGTCCATTTTGAGTGGGTCGGTGCGTTGTCTTCCCCTGTAGCGGTTCGGTTCGGGTTCGCAGTGTGGCATCGGTTCGGGTCGGGTGTCTTCCTTCGGGTTGGGTCGGGTGCCATCTCCCATCTAGTTCGTGCTTCCGCTTCGATCCGCTCCCTCGTTCTTCACGTGCTCCGATCTGATCCCTCCTTCTTTATCTGATCCGATCCCAGTTCAATTAGCGTGGCCTTCCTTTTTGCCAATTTTCTCAAGTGCCAGGTTCTGATCCGATTGAATCCCTTGCCCAGTTCAACTTATTCGATCCGAGCCCCCATATCCGATCCAATCCGATCCTCCACTGTTCCCTGAAATTTTCTTGCAAGTGTTTATGCCATTCGACGACGTTTTCGACCATTCTAACTATTGAAATCAATCACAAAGCATATCATACAGTCATAGCAACATGCATAATCAATCACAAACATCAACATGATAGGTTAAAATGGATCAAACATACCCAAAACCCCATATTTCCCCTTAAGCATGTTTAGGTGAAACTAATGATATGATTAGCAAAACTTAACCAAATTAACCCAAATTCATATCAGAGGTCTAAAACATCATTTAATAATTTATGAACATTTTTCCAGAATTTTATCACGTTTAAATTCGCTAATTAACACTAATTACCCTTAATTAGCCATAATTAGTGTAAACCTATGCAAATCACTCATCTTAGCCACAAATAAACTAAAATCTGAAACAAATCTCTGATTTGATGTGAATCCCAATGCTAAACAGCAGCTCCAATGTTGATTTGGTGTAGATCTCCCTTGATTAGATGTTGCTAAGCTTAATCCTTGATCAAAAGATGATTTGGAGGTGATTTAGAGGTTGGAGGCCATTTTTAGGGTTCCTTGGTGATAAGTGGAGGCTAGAAAACTGAAATGGAATGATTCTCTACTTCATTTCAGCCTCCCCATAACACTAATCCCGAAATGGGTTATGGGCCTACTCACTAATCACCCTATTTGGCCCGGTTAAGCAGTTTTTCACCCTCCAAACCTTATTTCAGCCAATATCTCCCAAACGGTAAGTCCGTCTGGCTATTATGACCACTCTACGGAAAGGTAAACCATCAAACGAATCTAATGGAAGTGGTTTCAGGTCAAAATTCCTTTGCAATCAAAAGCTATGGCCAAAACAAGATCAACTAGGGGCAAAATGGTCATTTAAAAATCGACAAAAATCATAAGCATGGGAAATGACTCTAATGGATGTTTCCCAAAGTTACATGACCATACAACTTCATATGGGAAAGAAATAAATATTCTACGATCCTCCGATACATAGAATGCGGGTTGTTACATTCTCCCCCCTTATGAAATTTCGCCCCCGAAATTCCCTAACCAAAACACACCAAGGGTCCCGCATGCCTATCAATCATAAAACAACAATCAAACATGCAAAACAAGTCTATCCTAGCATGCGGAATAACTAAATCGCAAAGTAAATCTTACCAGGCAAAGAGTTCTGGATACGCCTTTCTAATGCTCTCCTCTGTCTCCCAAGTACAATCATTCTCGTTCTTGCCCCACTGAACCTTGACTAGCTTCACCACCTTCCTTCGAAGTTGCTTCGTATCATGCTCCACAATACGAATCGGCTTGCGGTTCCCAACCGCCTCGGGTTCTACTTCGAAGTCCTCTAACTGATCAGGTGAAATAGTCATATCTGAGTCGTGAACGAACTTCCTTAGTTGGGAAACATGAAACACATTGTGAACTCCTGCCATCTTCTCTGGTAAGCCAACTCTATATGCCAAATTCCCGACTAGTTCAAGAACAGGGAATGGGCCAACAAATCTTGGTGCTAACTTGCTTCTCCTGCCAAATCGTATCACGCTTTTCAACAGAGAAATCTTGACAAACATCAAGTCACCAACGGAGAATTTTAAGTGTCTTCTCCTCTTATCAGCATAATTCTTCTGCCTATCTTGGGCAGCTTTCATTCGTTGCTGAATGATCTTAATCTTATCTGAAGTTTCTCTCACCATATCTGGTCCAAGCATAAACTTCTCGCCAGTCTCTATCCAACATGATGGTGAGTTGCACGGTCTTCCGTACAAAGCTTCATATGGAGCCATACCGATACTGGATTGGTAGCTATTATTACATGCAAACTCTACTAGATGCAAATGGTCATCCCATGATCCACCAAAATCCAATATGCAAGCTCTCAAGAGATCTTCCAATATACGATTCACCCTCTCCGTCTGACCGTCGGTCTGAGGATGATATGCGGTACTGAGATGTAATCCTGACCCTAGAGCCTCTTGTAAGCTCTTTCAAAACCCACTAGTGAACCACGGGTCTCGGTCACTCACAATGCTTTTAGGTACTCCATGAAATCTCACTACCCATTTCATATACAGTTCTGCCAACTTGGCTGCCTTTCTGGTCGATTTGACTGGTATAAATCTTGCGCTCTTAGTCAATCGATCCACAATTACCCAAATGCTATCATATCCTGATCTAGTCCTTGGTAAACCATCGATGAAATCCATCAAGACTTGCTCCCATTTCCATTCGGGAATCTCTAATGGTTGCAACAACCCACTAGGCTTCTTTTGCTCAGCTTTAACCAGCTGGCAATTCATGCATTTGGATATAAACTTCCCAACGTCTCTTTTCATCCCTTCCCAGTAGTAAGTCTGCTTCATGTCCCGATACATCTTATTACCACCGGGATGTATAGTCAGTTTTGAGTGATGACATTCTCTAAGAACTTCATCTCTCAAACCATTTACGTTGGGTACAACTAGTCTTCCATTCTTCCGAAGCCATCCATCTCGATCAAGCCCATACACATTCATCTCCTCACCGTCGATGTTCATCTCTAACTTGGAGATGATTTCCAATAGATTAGGATCATTCCTCTGGCTGGAACCAATCCGCTCTATCAAAGTGGGTCTGATCACCAAACTAGCTAGCATGACTGGATCCAATTCGCACTTTGGTCTGAAATCAAACCCCGCGATATACTCCAGTTGCTTCCACTCAAGAAACATTGCCCCTAAGATGGCATGTCTCCTACTCAAGGCATCGACTACCGCATTACCTTTCCCAGGTGTATATGCGATGTCAAAATCATACAAAGCCAAGAACTCTAACCATCTCGGCTGACGGAGATTCAGATCTTTCTGGGAGAAGAGATACTTTAACGATTTATGATCGGTAAACAACTCAAATCGTTCTCCCAAGAGATAGTGTCTCCACATCTTCAATGCGAACATGATCGCTGCCAATTCCAAATCATGGGTAGGATACTTCTTCTCATGTGGCTTTAGCTGTCGACTAGCATAAGCTACAACCCTACCTCCTTGCATCAATACAACACCCGGTCCGGTACCACAAGCATCCGTGTATATCGTCATCTCTTCATTCCCTTTAGGAATGACTAACACTGGCGCACGCGTCAACTTCTCTTTTAGACTCTTGAATGCATTCTCACACACTTCGTCCCAGACGAAGGACTGATTCTTCTTAGTCAACTGAGTCAACGATGCTACTATCTTGGAGAAGTCCTGGATAAACTTACGATAATATCTAGCTAATCCCAAGAAACTTCTTACATCTGTTGCATTCTTGGGCATAGGCCAATCCTGTACCGTAGCCACCTTCGCAGGGTCCACGGCAATACCACTCTCTGAAATAACATGACCCAAGAATCTCACTTCCCTTCTCCAGAAATGACACTTATAGAATTTCGCTTTCAACTGGTGTTTCCTCATCACCTCCATCACTATCCTCAAGTGTCCCTTGTGTTCCTCCTATGTCCTTAAATAAACAAGGATATCATCCACGAACACAAGAACAAACTTATTCAACTGATCTCTGAATACTCGATTCATAAGATCCACAAAGTAGGCTGGTGCATTGGTCAACCCAAATGGCATGACCAACCACTCATAAAATCCAGACGGCGTCCTAAATGTCGTTTTCGGAACACTCTCATCCGCTACTCGGAGCTGATAAAATCCTGTCGCAAGGTCCAACTGGGAGAACACTCTTGCTCCTTCCAGTTGATCAAACAAATCATCTATCCGTGGTAGAGGATACTTATTCTTCCTCTTTACCTTATTCAACTCGCGATAGTCCACACACAAACGAAGGGAACCATCTGCCTTAGTGGCAAACACAACTGGTGCTCCCCACTCGAAGACACTCCTTCTAATAAGTCCCTTCTTCAAAAGATTGCTGACTTGCACCCCGAGCTCTCGCTACTCCCTTGGTGCCATACGACGAAGTGGCATCACTATAGGTCTGGCATATTTCACTAAATCAATATGAAACTCAATCTCTCGGTGTGGTGGAAGCCCGTTCACCTCCTCGAAGATGTCCGGATACTGGCCAACCACGGGCACATCTGACAACTCATCCTGCGGGATGTCGAGGGAATTTACAAAACTAGCCATAACCCCATCACTAGGTAGACTACCAAACACTACCCTCCGCCCATCATCCGCCCTCACTATCACCAAAAAGCCCTCGCAATCTACCACCACCCCGTATCTTTGGAGCCAATCGACTCCCAATATAATGCCATACCCAGTAAAGCCCAAAACAAAGCAATCACAAACAAACATACATCCATGACTCGATAAGACCAAATTCCTGCAAAACATACTAAGGCTAGTCGAACCACCAATCGGGTTCATCACAACCAATGGTCTATCGACTATCTCAGGTTCCAGTCCCAACCTATCTACCAGGTCACTAGATATGAAGGAATGGGAAGCCCTAGTATCAAACAAAACTCGAACTGGTACATCATAAATAGAAAGCATACCTTGAATAACAACATTCTTTCCTTTCTCTGCCGCAGTTGGGGCATTCGACGAAGAAGGAACAGCATCAATAGCATATGCTTTCACAATCTGCCTCTCCTTAAGAGGTTGCGGACACTTATCCTTGAAATGTCCCACTTGACCACAGTTGAAGCACTTCGTATCCACTGTCTTGGCCCGACAATCTTTAGCATAATGGCCCTTCTTACCACAGCTGAAGCACTCAACATCCTTCTTGTTCTTTTTCTGGCCATCCTTAGATTGGTCTTGCTTCCTCTTATTCTGAGAGTTATTCTTGCCTCCACCGCCTGCTTGCGGCTTTGGCCCTTCTGCAGATGAAGCCTCAGTCTTTGACTTAGGGTAAAGACTCTCTGATCTCAAAGCTTTCCCCACAATCGATTCAAAAGTCTCATCGATGTGGTTGATAAGCCTTTCCCCCAAGTATCCATCCAAGCCAGTAATGAACTTCTCATTCTTCTTCTCAGGAGTATCGATAAGAGATAGTCCATACTTCGACAAAGTGTCGAACTAAGCAATATAGTCAGAAACTGCCCTTCCGTTCTGCTTGAGTTCCAAGAACCTCTTGAACAACACTGACTTCTGGGCAACAGGAATAAACTTCTCGCTAAAGCGAGCCTTGAACTGAACCCAAGTAACCTGATCCTCTGGAGTAGCTGTTCTAATGGCATTCCACCAATTCATCGCTCGCCCTTGCAGCTGACGAGACGCTAGCCTTCTCTTCATCGCATCCTCAAGACCCAAGTCATAGAAGATACGGTCACAGCTATCCATCCAATCCTGAACATCTGTGGCCGACTCCGTCCCATGGAATGGCTTCCCACCAAGGTTAGTGTAATCCTTGCACAACTTGGCGAAATCGACCCTCGGTGCCTACACTACTTGACCACCACCATTTCCGGGATTGGGAGCTGCCCCTTGCACTTCTATAAGCATGTCTCTCATGAGGTCAGTAAACATCGCCCTCATGTCAGCAGCATTCCCATTATGGGCTTCCCTATCAGCACCTCTAGCATATCGGCTCATCGTCAATCTATAAAAGGAAACGATTAACGACCCCATAGTGGTGCTAGTGCAGTACGACTTCATTCTTATACTACCAATAGTATATATATATAGCTTTTGAAAACCAAAGTAACCACAAATACGCGCTCTCATATACGTACTATCTCTCCCTAGTGTCTTTCCCTAGGTTAACTACGCAACCTAGAGCTCTGATACCAAGTGTGACGGCCCGCCCCGCACCAACCGACATTTACTCCAAAAGTGCGCTGTACACATGTCCAGTTAGCATGGAACGGGTCGTCAGAAGGAAAAGGAAGAAGGAAATGAACTACAAAGAACCTGTAGAATGTCTCACAGCACATAGGATAAAATATAATAATAACATACTTGACATAAAACAGGTGAGACAGTGCATAAGCTGAAACAACTAACATAGCAGCGGAAAATGTAAGTACAGCTTATGATCCAAAGTTAAACATTATTACAACTTTCAAACTGTATCAAAGCAAAAGCAAGATAAAGGTGGTACACTACTAATGCCCAAGTAGCGACCACAAGCGACACAGGGAGAATATCTATATATCATACGTGGAAGCCTCCAGCCCGCCTCCGAATCAGCTACTCGCGCACCACCAGCTAACCTGTCTCTAGTCTGCTCGTGTGAGCACCCAGAGTAATAAGAGGAGACATAAAATTCTGGGTCAGACATAAAGCCTGGTATGAGCGATAAGCATCTAAAGTGAACAATAACAGGTAGACTAAAACATACCTGAACCTGGACCTGCAACCAAAGAGTTAGCACTACATACTGTACAACACTCTAAGGTGCCATATCAAAAGGTGTAAAGATACGGAGGTGGGGGTGTGCATATCATAGTGATGGCAAACAATCAAGCATAGCAACCATCCTCACATCTCTCACTCAATGCATAAAGCATACGATATTCACCACTTCGATCACCCATCCTTGCTACGATCACTTTGCCCCGTGAAGTCATAAATGGCTTCACTACACTGATAACGTAGCCACTAATTCTTTGCTATGTCCACTTGCCTCATGGAGTTATTCACCCCATCTGCGCTGGCTATAGCCTTACCAATCCTTACTATGTCCACTTGCCCCATGGAGTTATTCACCCCATCTGCGCTGGCTCATAGTCTTACCAATCCTTACTATGTCCACTTGCCCCATGGAGTTATTCACCCCATCTGCGCTGGCTCATAGTCTTACCAATCCTTACTATGTCCACTTGCCCCATGGATTTATTCACCCCATCTGCGCTGGCTCATAGTATTACTACGCATCACCTTGCCCCTCGAGTCGTAATGACTCTACTGCACTAATAACATAGTCTTGCTACCATCACCTTGCCCCTCGAGTCATAATGACTCTACTGCATTGATAAGTAGCCCATCATCCATTTTTAGTGGTGAATCGAAGTTATGAACATCGACATCTCCTTAGCAAACGTCCCGCAGCAAAGCCCAACCATGAAGTGAACTCATCGGTTCCCAATTGGATCCTGAGCTCTAACTTCCCATATTGGACTACCTTTGCATCTCGGGTTATTGGTCAATACTGGGTCGGGTCGGATTCTCTTCAAGCTATCGGTTCGGGTCGGGTGTCCATTTTGAGTCGGGTCGGTGCGTTGTCTTCCCCTGTAGCGGTTCGGTTCAGGTTCGTAGTGTGGCATCGGTTCGGGTCTGGTGTCCTCCTTCGGGTCGGGTCGGGTCGGGTGCCATCTCCCATCTAGTTCGTGCTTCCGCTCCGATCCGCTCCCTCGTTCTTCACGTGCTCCGATCCGATCCCTCCTTCTTTATCCGATCCGATCCCAGTTCAATTAGCGTGGCCTTCCTTTCTGCCAATTTTCTCAAGTGTCAGGTTCCGATCCGATCGAATCCCTTGCCCAGTTCAACTTATCCGATACGAGCCCCCATATCCGATCCGATCCTGCACTGTTCCCTGAAACATTTCCAGCAAGTGTTTATTCCATTCGACGACGTTTTCGACCATTCTAACAATTGAAATCAATCACAAAGCATATCATACAGTCATAGTAACATGCATAATCAATCACAAACATCAAAACATCAACATGATAGGTTAAAATGGATCAAACATACCCAAAACCCCATATTTCCCCTTAAGCATGTTTAGGTGAAACTAATGATAGGATTAGCAAAACTTTAACCAAATTAACCCAAATTCATATCAGAGGTCTAAAACATCATTTAAGAATTTATGAACACTTTTTCGGAATTTTATCACGTTTAAATTCGCTAATTAACACTAATTACCCTTAATTAGCCATAATTAGTGTAAACCTATGCAAATCACTCACCTTAGCCACAAATAAACTAAAATCTGAAATAAATCTCTGATTTGATGTGAATCCCAATGCTAAACAGCAGCTCCAATGTTGATTTGGTGTAGATCTCCCTTGATTAGATGTTGCTAAGCTTAATCCTTGATCAAAAGATGATTTGGAGGTGATTTAGAGGTTGGAGGCTATTTTAGGGTTCCTTGGTGATATGTGGAGGCTAGAAAACTGAAATGGAATGATTCTCTACTTCATTTCAGCCTCCCCATAACCCTAATCCCGAAATGGGTTATGGGCCTACTCACTAATCACCCTATTTGGCCCGGTTAAGCAGTTTTTCACCCTCCAAACCTTATTTCATCCATATCTCCCAAACGTTAAGTCCGTTTGGCTATTATGACCATTCTACGGAAAGGTAAACCATCAAACGAATCTAATGGAAGTGGTTTCAGGTCAAAATTCCTTTGCAATCAAAAGTTATGGCCAAAACAAGATCAACTAGGGGTAAAATGGTCATTTAAAAATCGACAAAAATCATAAGCATGGGAAATGACTCTAATGGATGTTTCCCAAAGTTACATGACCATACAACTTCATATGGGAAAGAAATAAATATTCTACGATCCTCCGATACGTAGAATGCGGGTTGTTACAGCTATTTTTCCGTATTTCTTAATTTTGTAAACATTCTTTTATAAAATATTTTGATCACTCTAACTATATAAACCTTATAATAGATTGTAGCTATATATATGTGTGTACACCTTATTTTTAAAATTAATACACATACACTACTTTCAACTTACTCTAAATATATTTTATAAATTCAAATAAATTCTAATGTCCGATCCAGTCTAGTGAACCGAATGATGAAATAAAGAATTTCAAGCAACAACTGCATTTCATGGAAATTGAAATTTTAACCCAATGGTTGACAAAGAAATGATAAATATTGGTTTTATAATAAATGATTTGAGTAATCTATTTTGGGGCAATATTTAGGAAAAATCCATTGCGATAATTGAAATATAATTTCAACTTTAATGGCCACGGTGTGAAAAATGTAAATGTTTGGTTGTTAAAGAGACTGGAGTCGGTAGATGTCATACTCGCTGCCAATGCCGATACCACTTTAACAACTCTGTACGCGGTGGAGTTCCAAAACCGAAGTTGGATGGTATGGAGGCGATTACTAGATTTGAAGAAAGAGAAAGCTGATGGATTAGCCTTGACCTTCGGATCATAATTAAAATGACTAAAACAGGAGCCATGCCCGGGTTAATGGAGGTTGCACCTCTGATCGAACATACTTCTTCGATACCATCTCTATTACTATGTGATTGATTTGGGCATGCCCTTTTGATTTTGGGAGTGCTATTCGAGGTGGGCGGTAGTGGCTGCTATGCGTTACCACTGGCCCGGGAGCCGCAATCTAGTAGAATCCTACCGTGGGTATCCCTCGTGTGCCTTGTCATATTATCCTTATCGAGCCCCTAAGATTTTGATTTATATTGTACCTATGGAGTGCCCTCTGATGCCCTCCGTGTTAGGAAGGATTTACGGTACTGTATAGACTATGGTACTATATAAACGACGTAAGGGTAATATGGTAATCCCGCTTATGCTATGTTCATTATGTTTACTTTACTAAATAGTCATTACAATAATAGTATATTATTATATAGATATTATTTTCACGGATCCTTAGAGGATGGGAATCCCGAACATCCTTTAAGTTATTGTACATTTCAGTGGACACTTCATTTGAGCTAATTCACTTATGTGAGACTGTTAATCCTGACTCGTGTATTTTATTTGTTTTATTCCTTGCAAAATGCTCGAGTCAGATCGAGTATTTCAGCTTGGAAATATGTCTAGAACTTAAGATTCGTTGGAGATCCAGCCATCCATCTACTTTGTCATACGATGTTGTGACCACCTCTGCTTATAACCAAATATCAGTATGATTTTATATTCATTCTTCCGCTATACCTATATTTATTCATGTACTCTGATATCATGCAAATTTAAAGATTTTGTAATATTGCATACATTTTTACTTCCGCTGTGAGATATTTTGTGTTCTGTGTCTGTGATTCTGTGATGATTTCTATTTCAACTTCATAAGCAATAACAATCTGTCGTTTTGAGCGGTTCGAGTTGGTTTAATTACCGACTTGAGGCGGTCAAAAAGCCATGTTGTCACAATTGTGGTATCAATGCTTTGGTTATACAAAGCTTAGCTTATGTTGTTGAGACACTTGTTAGAGATGGAGTAGAAATACTCTAGAATGAGTGAAATCATCTTGGAATCATACCCGAGAGAGCGTATTTTTGAAAATAAAAATATTTTAAATGATTTTAAAGAATTTTTAAAAGGATTTCCTATTCATATAAAAATAAGTTGAAATTTTAGCCTCATTTTAAAATTTATCGTTGTTTTAAATTCTATCCATTTTGAACTCGTCCCTTTTTGTCAAGAACTTCTCTTAAGGTGGGTCTTCCAAAATTTGAGTCTCGATCTTGCATTATTCCTTCTTGGAAACTTAGAGTTCGTCGGACCCTAAGTTTGAACCTTCCTTAGTTCATTTAACCTATCCTTGGAAAGTTCGTTTGATTTGGTTCATCCATTCGTTCAGATCCCAACCCATGTTCGGGCCTAGCTCGAGATTAAATTAAATAAGGCACGAGAGTTTAGAGACTTGAATAGATAATTAAGTGTTGAACCCTTGGCGGAATTGAAAATCCAATACTAATGAGTTGAATATGAAGTTATATCTATATATTAAGAAACTTGTAAATTATAGAAAATTGTATACAAGTAGAACTTGTAAAATTTAAACTTGGAATAATTAAATTTCCTAGATAAGGGTAATGGGAATTCAAAATGCATAATATAGATTTGTGTATTAATAGTGGTTTAACAATTATATGGGCACTCCTGTAACTAGAATTCCCTTATATAAAGTATGAAATTTAGAGTATTGTGTAAATATTTATATGTGTAATAAGGTTTATAAACAAGCAAACGCAAAACTTAAGGTATTGGGAAACAATGCATAGTCCGAAAATAATTGCTGTAAGAAATGGAGATTGAAATTATTTCCACAACCAATCATAAACTGGTTTAAAGTGGCGTTAGATTTAGGCATTTTGAATTAATGATTGTTTAAACAGGTCTGATAATATAGTAAGCAATCCACGTTAAACTGGTAAACATTTGAAAAATAAACCTTATGTAAATTGAAATTTCTACGGGTTATATTACCTTAATAATAAAAAGGATTTCAATGGTTAAACACTGCTGAGCTTATAAGGATATACATAAACAAGTAAATTCATAAATTTCACATAAACGACTTGATTGAAGGACAATAGAATTGCATAGCTAACGTAATGTAAGATATATAAGTGTAAAATGAGGAAAAGGCGCAAACATAACCGAAAGAAATGCAACTTTGTACGATTTACATACAGACTGAAGCGAGATCGACTGCACAGCAACAAATGTTGCACTTGGAAAGGTAGGTTATACATAAGGAGACCTTATATGAACCAATTGGGAAAAAGGGACATAGCTTGTGATGACGTTATAATATTTGAACTAGGATATATATAAATGAAAAAATGACAGCAAAAGGCGGCTGCCATCACGGCATGCAGCAGCAGCGATCCACTGCCACAAACAGCAGTTGCTGCTGTTGAGTAAAGGGTGCTGCTGCCACCTGCAGTACGGTAAAAGCTGCTATGCAGCGAGGCCACACCCGCAGCAGCACTAAAAGCAACTGCGATGGAGAAAAGAAAAAAATGAAATGAATTGAAACCCAAAACAGAGAAAAAAACTGAAATGAATTTAAAAAAAAAATCTGAAAACTGAAAAAAAAAATTGAAATGGAAACTGCTGTCGGCAAAAGCTGCTGTTAAAACAAAAGAGAAGCTAAACTGAACTTGTAAAATGAAACAATGGTACACCTTGAGTAGTTATCATTTTGAGAGAGAAAAAAGGACAGTAAGTAGTATAGCTCGAAAGAAAAGAAAAAAATTGCTCTAAAACATAAAATGAAACCAGCATTAAAAAGAAAGAAGGCTATACTTGGATATGCAGCATCATATTTCTAATATTAGCAAGTACATAGAATAAACATAGAAGCCAATTCATAGTCCCCATTGTTTTATGGACGAATAGTAAGTTCATGCATAGTTTAACTTGCTTTCCTCACTGAAATAGGCTTTGTCTTTAATGTTAACTATGGTTGGACTAATGTTGAGTCCAATACTCAAATTACTGATAAACATTGCCACCATGGAAGGAAAAAAGAAGAAAGAAAAAAACTTTTGTTGCATTATTTGTCTTGCTTGCATGACATGTTTGTTACATGACATAGATTGCATACATTGTTGAGATTCATTCGCCTTTTTGCCAACCATGCTAACTTTATTTCATGACAAGTTTTGCGTATGGCTGAGAGTTTAATATTTTTGAAGCATTTAAATTATTCTCTGGACAAACAATAATGGTTATGTAAGTTTAGACATGAATGCACCAGACCATCAGCTGGCAGTTGTCCTTGTTATTATCATGGCATCTTTTGGGGTTCAAACAACAATATGCCTTGAACTGTATTGGTTAAAGGACTGAGATTGTTTGGCATGCCATTTGAAACATAGTATAATAATCATAATGGCAATAATAATATTCTTGTGTCAGGCTGTGTAAAGAATCTTAAAATCCTAAACCTGCCGCTAGATTGAGAATAAAAAGGGTGGTTGTTGTTTTGTACAAGGGAACTATTTTGTTTCACTTCTCTAACTTCTCTCTTCTCCGCATTCTAAGCAAATCTATATATACACATAGCTGAAGTTTTTGCTTATTATTATGTACATTAAGCTTTAATATATATATATATATGTTGTTTCTCACCACATGTTTAAGCGTCTTAGTAGGTTGCAACGGCGCGCGTACTTTGCTTACAGAGCTCGCTTTTTGCACAAAATGCAAATAAAAATAAGCAAATACGCTTTAAAATGCTAAATAAGGTACGTATCGCGGTTTACAAATCGCATTTGGGTTGTTTTTTTTTACTTCCCCTATATTGGGATGCCTCATTGTGTAGATGAGATGTATATTGATAAATATTGTGTTTATAAATTTTTCCAGGCACTCCGTACAAAGGAGATGCTGCCGAAATTTTCAGTAAAATTCGAGTGTTAGAAAAATTTTGATTTTTAAAATCTATAAATTATTTTCTTTCAAGCAGGTTTTTAAACGAAGTAAAAGTATTTGTAAAATATTATATGTAGACTTGATTTTATAGATGTTTCCATTTCGAGGACGAAAAGCGCTAAGTGGGGGAGAATGTAACGAACCGGTAATTTCAACCTTTAAAATATAAATTTAGTTATGGTTTAACGTTAAAATTTAATACCCATAATGGGAATTTGGACTTTTATCTATATTAAACGAAGACTGGATAGGTTGTTAAATAGAATCCATATTATAATTTTGATTTTTTTTTACTAGACCGTTTGTCAAATAAATGTGATTAACATTTTTTATAACTAAAATGGAATGTTTAATGTTAGGATTCTTTGGTTGTGTTAATATGAACGTTATAGAGAAATAAGCGTTATTACGGTTATTCATTAATTTGATTTCTTCGAATACATGAAATTTAACTGTTGTGAATAATCTTGATTCTTGGGATTAAAATCTTATATTTTGGTCTAGGGAGAAATTATAATTTGTGTAAAACTTGGCGCTAAATATAAATCGAAACTTTAATTTATAAAGTAATTGATTTCAAATTTTGTTTTGTATAAAGTGATTAAATCGATAAGCTTAAGTTGATTTCCGATAAGCGACGGATGCGTCAAAAACATTTAATTTATTCCTTGGTTAGTAAAATGTGTGAGAGTTAAATTCGTTAAAACCAAATAACGTTGTGCATTATCTTTCAAACCTATTACTTCGTTCATGCATACCCTCTTCTCAGCAACGTTCAAAACACTCACGTAGTTCAGCCCAAGGTTTACTGCAAACCACATCTGATAGAATCTTACTAAAGACATGGCAGCTGTTCAAAAATCTCGCAATGTCAGATACAAAGATCTAGAAATACTGTACAAGATATTAAAATCTCCACCTGTCGTTTCTCATTATACGTAGAGATTTTCTGTCAATAATTGTCTCCTAGTTTACATTATAAAGCATGCACTCTTTTCCTTCTGTTCCTCATAAAAACGGTTCTCTTCTATTCTGTCAAATCGATTTTTGCATCTCGAAAAAGGAAAATGAAATTAAAATAACAATCGATCCTCTCCCTCAAAGCATCAAAATGGTTTTGGCCTTTCCTCAAATCAGAACGGTGTCATTCCTCCATCGCTAGGCTCGCTCCACCGTTGACCAACGTCCGGCTTCTACTACCGCCACGCATGACCAGAGACACTCCATCACTCGACGGCACCATGTGTCCCTCCACTGATTACCATTTTGACTGTAAATCGAAATCGGTTTACACCTCGACCATGCCAGACTCCGCCACTGCCAAGTCCGACACTACTAGAGCAACTCGCGACTCCGTTGTGCCACCAGACCCAAGCGTGTGATTCGAGATTCGCACAGACTCCTCGAGCCCACGCACTGTCCGTGACCGTTAGTCTTCCGCCTCCCCTTCGATTGAGTCATGCTCCCTCTTCCAGCGTGGAAACCAAACGCTGATCATAAGAGAAAGGGGGAAGCAAAAGTATCTGCAGCTCTGCTCAGACAGGTTCACCTCTATCTTCGCTAAGCCCTATGCTATCCATGCTCGAATCCAGCAACGCCCATTGGCTGGGAGTATGAGCCATTCGCAGCGGGCACTACCCGTGTTCGATTAAATGCCTGGAAGGCTGGCTAGTGGTTTGGACATGAAATTCTGAGTCCGAGCTAATTATTTGCTTCGTTGGTGTCCCAAAATCCACAACGAAACTTAGATATATATTTTTTCCCATTTGGTTGACAAATAAATTATTATAAGTATGAATATAATAAGGATTAGGTGATGAGGTGTTTGTCGAATTTTGTATAGGATTCGTAGCCAAATCAAAACTTGTCATGCGTAGGGAAGATCTGAAAATTTTATGCACACATATACTCATGTGTATGTGTATATATATCGATTTGGAGTCATCATGGTTGGTATCGCGTCCATTTCAGCTTTGTTGTCAGTTTCATCTTTATCTTCTTCGCCGGAAGGTGAGTTTCCCTCACTTACAAACTAATATTTTTATTAAATGAATTAAACAATTGAAATGTTGAATGAAATGTTAGGGTGCCCTAGTTTGGTTGCTTTGTTGTTTTGCACGTGCGACACACACACACACACACACACACTATTATTTCATATGACACATTATGGATGTATGCTTGATATGCTATGTATTTTATCACCATGCAAGTTCCCCCTTAGATTAGAAAACATACGGGTTGAAATGATACATACCCAAACCCCTTGAGTATTCGAATCGATTTGGGATGCGGGTTGAAATGATATATACCTGGGATTCGAATATTTTAAAGAATAGATTGAAATGATAAATATCCGTATCATTTGACCATAGCGTAGAGAATTATATACAGACACGGTGATCAATAAAAATAAATTATTTTATATTAATTGTATCGATTTTCAAAAGAAATGTTCATGGAAATTTCCATATAGCATGAAGAAGTGTTTAAAGTAAACTTTGAGTTTTCTAAAAATTCCAATTTGTATCTAGATTAGTTTTAAAAAGGATTTTATATGTTAAACTTCAAGTTAAAATTTATTTTAAATAAATTTTCCATAACTTTTGTTTCATATAATAAATTTAATTACATGAAATTTAAAAGTTGATGGTTCAATAAGAAGGATTTTTTAACTTGTTAAAAGCTTTAAAACTTATTTTGATACATATATTTTATCAAAAGGATTTCTTACCATTTTAATGTAAACGATTTGTCAAAATGAAAAATTTGTCGGATTCAAATAAAAGAGAAATGCGTTATCTAAGCCATGGTGAATTTGAGTTTATCAACCAATTTGGAATTTAACAAATTGTTCCTTGACTAATAACTCAAGTTGAATTTGTTTATGAAATATATTAAAGGGGAAAGTCGATTGATTATGAAATTTTGTTGGTAAAAAAAAATTGGCGAGACATGGATATAAGATTGGATTGGATTAATATTTTGAATAAAACTATAGTTTTGTCAAAGCTATTTTTCCGTATTTCTTAATTTTGTAAACATTCTTTTATAAAATATTTTGATCACTCTAACTATATAAACCTTATAATAGATTGCAACTATATATATGTATGTGCACCTTATTTTGAAATTAATACACATACACTATTTTCAACTTACTCTAAATATATTTTATAAATTCAAATAAATTCTAATGTCCGATCCAGTCTAGTGAACCGAATGACGAAATAAAGAATTTCAAGCAATAACGGCATTTCATGGAAGTTGAAATTTAAACCCAATGGTTGACAAAGAAATGATAAATATTGGTTTTATAATAAATGATTTGAGTAATCTATTTTGGGGCAATATTTAGGAATAATCCATTGCGATAATTGAAATATAATTTCAACTTTAATGGCCACGGTGTGAAAAACGTAAATTTTTGGTTGTTAAAGAGACCGGAGTCGATAGAAGTCATACTCGCTGCCAATGCCGATACCACTTTAACAGCTGTGTACGCGGTGGAGTTCAAGAACCGAAGTTGGATGGTATGGAGGCGATTACTGGATTTGAGGAAAGAGAACGCTGATGGATTAGCCTTGACCTTTGGGACATAATTAAAATGACTAAAACAGGAGCAATGCCCGGGTTAATAGAGGTCGCACCTCTGATCGAACATACTTCTTCGATACCATCTCTATTATTATGTGATTGATTTGGGCATGCCCTTTTGATTTTGGGAGTGTTGTTCGAGGTGGGTGGTAGTGGCTGCTATGCGTTACCATCGGCCCGGGAGCCGCAATCAAGTAGAATCCTACCATGGGTATCCCTCGTGTGCCTTGTCATATTATCCTTATCGAGCCCCTACGATTTTGATTTATACCGTACCTATGGAGTGCCCTTTGATGCCCTCCGTGTTAGGCAGGATTCACAGTACTGTATAGACTATGGTATTATATAAACGGCGTAAGGGTAATATGGTAATCCTGCTTAAGAAATTTTCATTGTGTTTACTTTACTAAATAGACATTATAATAATAGCATATTATTATATAGATATTATTTTCATGGATCCTTAGAGGATGGAAATCCCGAACATCCTTTAAGTTATTGTAAATTTCATTGGAAACTTCATTTGAGTTAATTCACTTATATGAGACTGTTAGTCCTGACTTGTGTATTTTGTTTGTTTTATTCCTTGCAAAATGCCCGAGTCAGATAGAGTATTTCAACTTGGAAATATGTCTATTAGAGCTTAAGATTCGTTGGAGATCCAGCCATCCATCTACTTTGTCATATGAAGTCGTGACCACCTCTGCTTATAACCAAATATCAGTATGATTTTATATCCATTCTTCCGTTGTACCTATATATATTCATGTACTCTGATATCATGCAAATTTAAAGATTTTGTAATATTGTATACATTTTTACTTCCACTGTGAGATATTCTGTGTTCTTTGTCAGTGATTCTGTGATGATTTGTATTTCAACTTCATAAGCAATAACAATCTGTTGTTTTGAACGGTTCGAGTTGGTTTAATTACCAACTTGAGGCGGTCAAAAAGCCAGGTGGTTACAACAGGAGAGTGGTCCTTGCATATCACGTCGATCTCCAAGTACGTCTAGACGATCACTACTTATTACCTTTTCTTGGGTGTACAGCCCAATCAAGACATCAGTAATCGTCCAAACGATGTGAAGAACTCGGGTCTTCAACCACCGTCTTCATCGTCGACTTTTAGTCGTTATATCGGTTATTCAAAATGGGATAAGACCGGTCTTTCCGAAGAAACCGCGTATTTCATAATCAATAATCAAGTGCTATAAAAACACGTCATAGGCCTCATTCCAATTTTGAAAATTCTTTTATTCAAATATTCATATCCTTTGGGAAAGGTTCCCATTAATTTTCTCAAATATAAATTCTTTTAAATTTATACTTTAACCTTCCTTTGGATATCAATTCTAAACTAAATCAAGGTTTATCCACTAGTCGGGATTATCGAGCCTTACCGAGGTAATCATTTATTTATTAATCCCAATCCTAACCTATTCATACAATGGAGCAAAACTGGTAATACTCCATATCTAACACCATGGTATTATCGGTAAATTCAATTACCATTTCACGTTCAAATCAAATTAAGATTTAACTATCGCTTGGAGCAAAACTGGTGATACTCCATTCTCGATCATTTCACAAATTTGATAATTTAAATTCACATTCACATTTCAATCTAATTAAAGATTCGTTAAAACTCCACTTGGTTTTAATCTTCCAACAATCATTATTAATGATTTTAACTTTAGGAAATCAAACATGCCGCATCGACAATCTACACCATACCATTGATTTCTACCGATATATAACCTCTAAGCTCGTATGTCTGAGAGAAGGGTGTTAAGCAAGAGAATAAATTCTCCGCCACCAAGTAGATATATATTTAGAAAAATCGACAATACGGTTCGAAATACAATGTTAGACATGTAATCCTGTCTTTAACTAGGTTAAAGAACCAATGTCATTTAAAACACAGTTCACGATAAACCCAAAATCATATTCCATTAACTATGGAATCTTCATGAAAAACAGATCAATATATAATCAATATTAATTTCTGTATCCGACCAATAATATAAATCGAATAACGACAAAGCCTTTTAAATTCCATATATATTAACAGTCTTCCTCTACAGAAGCTCACTTCGATTATTATCAAATCGAATTCCATTCAATTCCAATTTAATATATTAAATTGGAAAACTTTACTTTGGAAAATTCCCATTAATCTTAATAAAAAGATTTATAAATTCCAAATCACATTTCACTGTTAATCGGGTTATACAACGAATGCATTAAAAACACAGTTCACAATAAACCCAATTCACATTCCATTTTATCCCAATTACTAAATATAATTGGAAATTCTAATAATCTTAATTAAAGATTTATTCTTTTCACATGGGGTTTAGGAATCGTGTTATTTAAGACACCATTCACGACAAACCCAAAATCCGATTTGATATTAAATACAAGGCTCTAAACAAAAATTATATCGACTTATATTCAATATCAAATTCTGAAACCAACACATATCATATAGGGAATAACAATATATATCTACTTTCCAAATTACTCCACAATATCCATATAGTCACAGAATCCAATATTGAAATATCCCAAAGATGATTTCTATTCGAACCCATTCCAATTTATATACTGGGAATTTCTGGTTTTATTAAAACCCTTTATAAATCCAATTTATTTATTTAAAACCATTGGATTATTTTTCTAGTTAATAACTAGTTTATTTTCACAAAAATATGTTTTTATCTTTTCAAATATGGAATTTTTCATCCTAATTCTTTCCAAATCATTTATTATGATTTTACATAAATTATTAATAATTTTAATAATTTTATTAAGGCCATTTCAATCAATTTTCATAAACGATCATCGAACTGCATTTACACCGACCTTTCCCAAATTTGATTTGGAAATAATTCCAAATCAAACTGTTATATTTCAAATCTCTTATATTCAGTTGAAAGCTCTTTTCAATACGAACCCAACGGTTTCAGTTTTAGGAGAATACGACGGTCGGATCTCCCGTAATGTCAATTCGAAGTCAATGGTCGAAATTCGCGAACGGTCGCGGCGCAGCGCCTTCTATTCAGGCCATTAAATATATATAATGCTTATATTTTATATATCTCATCGATTTCCATTCAAAACGTATTTATAAAATATTTAATAATTCATTTTAAAAAAGAAAATCCCACTCCTATTTCAGTTTTAAATCAAAATTGAATAATCCTTATCATTATAATATTTAAATGATAATATTTTCAAAATATTTGATTTTGAAATCATTTCCTTTCCGATATTCATTATCAAAATGAATAAAATTGTTATAAATATCGTTTATGTTAAAATGGCGCAAATCTAATCAATACGACTTCATATGTTTTAATATTTTCGTGTCCATCCAAGATCAGACATCAAATTCACATTTTAAACCTTTACCGAATATTATTTTAAAATACTCGTTATTTTAAAATAGTCATTATGTTTGAATTGGAATCAGACCAAATCAGTTACCATGTACTTTATTTATATTGATTTCATTTAACACAAGTATACAACAATCTTGATACACAATCAACCATCATCCAGAGTGCATTACACAACTGGATAAGCATTAAATATAAATAATTAACACTTACAACAGTCCGTCAATCAATCGATTGACTTCCAACTAAACAATTGGGATTAGTGTGCATCAAATGTCATCCTAATATTCGTGTGGGGTTTCAACCAACAAATACTGATTTTTATTTGTGCAGTTGGGAAGTGTGTAAAATTTATCGTCCTAATCAATATCAGTTAAATGGGTGTTCATCAACAAATCGTCCGACTTGTAAATGAATATTTATTTTCATTTCAGGAGAGTTTTATGCCGTTCATAGGTTAAAAATTATATTTTTAATGATAAAATATTTATTTTAACAATTGACTATTTTATATAGTTCATACTTCCAATAAAAAGGATATTTTTATTGTTCAAACGTTTTATTCAACACATGAATATTTTATACAGTTCATATACACATTAAAAATTATATTTTTAATGAATAAATATTTATTTCAGCAAATTTCGGCATTACAGTGGTGCGATATTAGAACGGAGTAATGTCTAGCGTTACCCCTTTCCTGATACTGGCTCGCGCCATACACAATCAATCCAATCAATCACAAAACCACAATACAATTCATTTTCCACAATATAGTCGATGTTAGCACAATTCAATCCAAAGAGCTTACATGGTTTGTACAATAAATAGTTTCGGGGGCAACTAAGTCCCATCTACAACCTAAAATATTTTTACAACAATCTAAAATATTTTTAACTGTAAAATAATTTAAGTGAGAAGGTATTCTCACTTTGGTTTCCCCTTCTTCATTCTTTAACAGATGGTTTTAGTACAGTTTGGGTTTGAATTTTCCCTAAATTATAATTTGCTCCAAATCGGACCCGGTTACTCTTGTTGTGACGCTATTGTCCCACCGATCACAATGGATCCAGTTTCGCGTGATTTGGACCTCATATGGAAAAGATATTGCGTTATATACATTGGAAAATTAACGATATAATTAAGGAGTTAATTAAAAATTAAATACCATGTTTAATCCCTCTTTCCCATTCAAACCCCGAACCCATCGTTGACCCTCGTCATTCATCTTCCACCGCCACTAGAGGGGATTGGAACCACATCAACCACCCCCACGTGAAACGTGGCGCCGCTTTCCACCTGTGTCTGGCCACCATCGTCAACTCGAGGGCCCCTTTCGCCTGGAAATCAACGGCGAAGTCGACAGCTTTGCGTAGTGATTTTGGCAAAATCACTCAATGAAATTTCATCACCCCGGTCTTGATGATTTGAAGAGCACGAAGAGTACTACAATTTTTGATTTGAAATCAGGTTCTAATTCTCAACCATTTGGGAGAAAAATCGGATTAAAATTCTGACCATTTCAGCCGTGAATCGGATGAGACAACGGCTGGAGGAATTGACTTCCAATGAGGGTTTTGACTAATTCCTATTGGCCCATAACTATATATATATATATTTAATATTTTAAATTCCGAAAATACTAGTTTATCGTGGCGAACTCCAAATCAAACCCAAGGACTATCGCCCCTAGCCAAACACCCCCGTTCGAACACAATGGGATATGTCTTGTAAGCCAATTCGACGGTTTCAATCAGTTTTTGTTAAAATTAAAATATAAATTAATATAACATTCAAAATTGATTTCAACGTACATTTTAATTTACCGGGGCCACATACTGACTTCTAAAATTACAGAAAAATTACATTTAGCTATGTTTTGACGATACGATCCTAACAAAAATAATTTCATCGAATTTGGAGACCGTTTGAAAAATGGTCATTTTCCAGCTGATTAAATTCAAACTGAAATTACCAAACATGATTAAATTTACCACGCTCACCTATTAATTCCAAAAATTATGAAAATTGGAATATAGTAATAATTTGACATTCCGAATCCAACGAAAGTGGTTTCGTCGAAAATGGAGGTCGTTTGCAAAACGACTATTTTTAAGGGCTTTATATTATATTAAATAAATATATATATATATATAAATTCTATAGCGACTATTATGAATTTTAAAACAGATGTAACTTTCAATTCATAAAGTGAAATCTCAGTTTCTTACATTCGTTAGAAAGATATAATCAAACAGATGCAAATGTTTCTAGTTTTACTGAAATCTGGTTTATTTTGAATCCTATACATTCAGTTGAAATTTAAAATCGAATTTTCAAACTACGGTGCCATTTCGAATTCATTTTATAATTAAAATAAATTTATGCGTTCTAAATTCTATTAAAATAAAATTTAAATCATTAGTATTCAAAATAAATCATTTTAAATATCCAAAATCCATTAAAATGGCTAAAATAAAAAATTTAAATTGGTTCTGAAAATTCGGGTTGTTACACAAAGGAAGATGGATGGGCTCATTTATGTGAACAATGAAATGGATATAGTGCTGAAGGATGGAAGAAACTGTGCGGATCTAGTTATTTTAACAGTTTCGAAGTAGTAGTAGTATAGGGGAAGTTGGCCACTTTTGCAGCAGTATTCAATAGTGATGTTAGCTCTTGTGAAAAAACGAGAAAACCAGTTGCATGGCGTCGGAAGGATACAGTACGAAGAGGAAGTTGTTGTAGCCTGTAGCGACAAAGATGGAGGAAGTGCATGGGTTTGGGAAAGCAAGGTGAACCACGAGAAGAGAATGAAGTTTGAGAAGAAGTTAAAGTGGGCACAACGAAGAAATACAGTAAAAAGGGTAAGAAGAAGTAGCTTCACGAAGTAGTAAGGCAAAACAAATAAAACATGTGGCCTAATTTGCTCCAAATCAAAGTAAGCGGTCTGTTTCACTGATGGTATCACTAAAATATTAGCTACATTATCAAATTTTACATAGTGGTACAACTTTTAAACAGTGCGTACTGTTTTGAACGTATAGACGGGACCAGCAAAGGAATGCATAGCAATGGTGATGATGGAAGGAGTATGTGCATGATATTGCGAGGTTGTAGGTAGAAACCAGAGGTCGAGCATTTCTGGAAGAAAGAGTAGCGACCGAAATTTCTTAAAAACGTAATTTTTTATGTAAGTATAAACTAAACTTGATTAAGTAATAAATACTTATATTAGTTAAATTGTGTAAGCTGTAACGTGTATAATTTGTATGTGTTTAACAGAATCCGACATAACAAGTATACTGGAATCGTGGAAACGAACAGAACATTATGGAGATAATCTGGACAGTGCAGGAGACGACTGTAATTTACAATTAAATTAAATGACTGTTTAATTTTATTGTAACCGAACGGTAAACGAATTAAATCAAATCAAAGTGAGTACAACTCCCTCCGTTTTTATCCCACTTATATTTTATATAAGTTGAGTTTTAATTTGTGTGATATGGTTGATAATTGTTTGTTGTGTGTGGAATGTTATTTATATATTGTAAGAATTGGTTAATTTAATGTTCGTTTATTTTAAACGAAATCTAATCGTTATTTTTAACGATTATTTCCAAACAAGGTAACCTACCTTGTTGGTTACGTGTATAATAATATAAACATAATAAATAAAAATATGGATGCTTGGATTACTGTTATTATTTATTTATTGTTAAATATTACATTTGTTTATTGAATTGAATAATATTACTTGAGATAACGTATTTGAATATAGGGAAAACCGGATGGAGGGATCCAACTGGATTTGTAACAACCTGGATTTTCAGAACCAATTTAAAATTTTTATTTTAGCTATTTTAATGGATTTTGGATATTTAAAATGATTTATTTTAAATAATAATGATTTAAAATTTATTTTAATTGAAGTTAGAACATATAAATTTATTTTAATTATAAAACGAATTCGAAATGGCGCGGTAGTTTGAAAATTCGATTTTAAATTTCAACTGAATGTATACGATTCAAAATAAACCGGATTTTAGTAAAACCAGAAACATTTGAATCTGTTTAATTACATATTTCTAAGGAATGTAAGAAACTGAGATTTCACTTTATGAATTGAAAGTTATGTCCAGTTTAAAACTCAGAATAGTCGCTATAGAATTTTTATATATTTATTATAAAATAAAGCCCTTAAAAATAGCCATTTTGCAAACGACCTCTATTTTCGATGAAACAACTTTTATTGGATCCGGAATGTCAAATTATTACTAGATTCCAATTTTCATAATTTTTGGAATTAATAGGTGAGCGTGGTAAATTTAAACGTGTTTGGTAATTTCAGTTTGAGTTTAACCAACTGGAAAATGACCATTTTTCAAACGGTCTCCAAATTCGACGAAATTAGTTTTGTTAGGACCGTATCGTC
>JASFAX010002645.1:0-45189 GCA_030737875.1 Allium sativum | reverse complement strand
AATATTTTTATTCAGGTAATTCTATCATGGTACAACCCTCATGTAATACGAGAAGTTGTTAGAGTTTTGAACCTTATAGGTTATAACTAAGAAGTAAATTACGGTATTGTGCGTGGTCTGTGGATTGGGATTTCCGTCATGGTATTAGCAGGAAAAATCAGAGCATTTGATATAAACTTCTGGTAATATCTTGCTTTTTTCCATCCCCCTCATCTCGGATACACTACATTAGATAAGAGTAATAGAATAGAAAAGGCAAGGCTATAGTAATGTTATATTTACATTGCAGCCAAGTGACAAGCAGAATTATAATAAGTTCATGGTTTAATACTTTTAGAGCGAGTTAGTGAGTCATTACGTGAAAATCATGTTAGCGGAGATTTTGGAGAATGAAAAATAAAATTTATCAGCATCATGAGTTAGCTTATTCTCATACTGCTTTGATTTACAGCAAACACATGGATTTTATTGGCATGATCAGCACGTACGCTCAATGTTCCTAGCCTTGACTGGAGTTATATCAGGCTGATCATATTTTTTACCTTTTTTTGTTAGTTCGTACTATTATGAAAATCTTTGACAGTTTCCTTTGTATATGTTTGTATGTTATACATTTTGTTCGTGTCATGAAAAATATTGTAATGATTTGAGTGTATATATATATATATTGTGTTATTCTTGTGTATAAATTGTGGTATATATGTTGTGTTATGAAAAATATGTGCTACAGTTTCTGTTATATATATATATATTTATGTATGTATGTATGCATATGTATATATATGTGCACACACAAATATAATTAGATACGGTCAAAGGCCGTGTCCGAATACAATTTAGATATGACTATAAGCCATATGTTATCACTAGTGAGATACGGCTTATCTAAAAATTTAATATGCCTTTTTTTGAGACAGCTTTTTGCCGTGTTTAAGAGCTTTAGATATAGCTAAAAACACAGCTTAATTAGCATATATGGTGTAGTGCCATATTTCATTTTAATATAAAAAAACAAATCTCATTTAACTATTTTATCTAAAATACAGTTTTATAAAACCTCCTTACTTTTGGAAATCCCCTTCTCGAATATAACTATTACTTCTTAATACATTGATTAAGAAATGAATTATTAAAATATCACTCTCCCTTCTACTTTTCTAACCAATTCGTTTAATAAATCGGGTTTTTGTTCCAAAACCCTATTACTCACTTCTTTACCAAATTCACTTTTAACACTCTTTTTTTATCCGTTCGACCATTTCCCCTTTGTAAATCTTATTTCAATTTCCGAATTATACTTAATTCCATGATTAAGTAACGTTAATTTTAAATTAACGATCTAAAACCTCATCTCTTTGTATAAACATCGTTTATATAATTCTGGTTTATAGAAAACCTTTTATTCTCAATTTCATTTTTCTTAATTCAAACATACAATATTAATTTAAGCTTATCGGTTAGAATTCGTGAAACACCCCACCTCCGTTAAGGTCACTCATAAAGGGAATGCCTTAATTTTGGTGGAGGTTTATAAGTAAAAACCACAGATAAACTCAAGACAGATATAAATACACATATTTTAAACAGCGGAATCCAAACAGACTTTTTATTTCATTAATACGTGTTTAAAACATAACATTCCATATTTGTCTCAAAATACTTCCATCATTACAACCTCATAACTGTCTTGATTATTAAAGAAGCGTAAAGCATAAATAAAGTGACAAAAATCCCCAAAGCGATATCCAAAGCCATTATCCGAGCAAAAGAGATCCAAATCATACATCTACGTTCTTGGAGCTTGTACAGAGCCTGATTGAGCTGAGTTGTTTCCTCCCTGTGGACCTGGGGGGAACAAAAGAAAAGAAGACGAAAAGAAAATAGGGTCAGACATAAAGCCTGAGTAAATCTAGTAACTCTTCAGTATGTGAATAAGAAAAGGGCATGATAGATATATACTGAAAATAGGATGGTGTCACAAGCTAAGGAAGCATCGAATGTACTATCGCACCATTACTATATCTCTGCATCTACTTGAGTTTATTCTAACTGGCACCCCATGGTGAGGGTGAAGTGATCCGCATTTTCGAAAGATCGGCTCCTACTCGCGTTAACATTTGTCATACGGCCCCCAAGAATTGTAGATACCTATGCTGGTCCCACCATAGGGTGTATCAAGACCCATAGTGGCGGCCCCGACACAAATTCTAGAAGGCATAGGTTATACTACTGGTGTCCCCAGTGCCCTGGTTGTCTTCTCCGGAGTGTGTGCATGCACGCACCCTATTAGACCTGCACTGTGCACCCACCGCCGTCGTTTTGACCGCTTGCAATCAGCCCAGCAATCGTGCCCCACCCTGCCTAGTTTCAGGGTACCGTTGATACCTAACTTGGGTTACTGCTGAAACGGGTCCCACGTTACCACGATTTTCTAGTCAAACATGTTAAGTGGTTAAGTGTCTATATTTACCTAACCCCACCCATCTATTCTTGTTAACATGTTGAATTTGGTTAAGTGTTATAGTTGACTTAACCCTACCATCTGTCCTTAGCCTCTTAGGAGCACCTGACCACTCACATTAGACAGGTATTGCTACAGTTACTGGATATGCCGGTCGGTTCCGGGGAGGTTTACACCGTAGCTCAGTCTAACCTCGGGTCATTATTGGGCTCAATGCTTAACCACCCACACTGGATAGGTATTGTTGTGACTACTGGACAGCCGGGCGGTTCCGCGCAGGTTTACATCACAACTCAATCCAACCTCAGGTTAAGCACGTCGTGTTTTCTAAATTTACATATTTTATTATTTCTCAAATATATATGTAAATGTCACATCTTTTATTTTTGGGTATAACAATTCCTAACGCCTTAAATGTCATTGTCGTTGGCATGTGCCAAACATGCCAACATATATTTTCATGTTTTACACCCAACGTTATTACCCTCGTTTATACGTTCGCAACGTTTTAACAAATGTTGGGCTCGACACAATTCAACCCAACCTTATAAGCGTAAGAAAAGGGGAAATCAAGAACATGTAATATTTTACAACATATAAGGGTGTGTGGCACATGAACTTGCAATTTAGCGATACTAACATAAATGATGGGTCATGTGAACTTGCATTCAAATCAAAGTATAACTAAGTAGGTGGCATATGAGATGGCATAGTTTAGGCTGATACAAACTTGTGTTTAAACATGTTTAATTTACCATAATGTCAAACACAAAACTAGCATGATGTATATTCACCAAAATGTACAATTTTAACATCTAATCATATAGCCTATGAACTTGCATAGTTTATGAAACATAGATCCAATTATACTTGCAAATAAACATAATCTTGCATAGTTTATGAAATATAGATATAATTATACTTGATGAAACATAGATCCAATTATACTTGCAAATAAGCATAAGAATGATATCATAAGTTTTGGGTCATGTAGGCATAAAAGGTCTATAACATGTTTACATAAATTCTAACTTAGACTAAGGGAATATACATAGTCCATGCCATCGCCATATACATAAAATGATCAAATTCTAATTTTTGCCACAAACTTGCAAGTGCCATTGTTTTCATATACAATTGTTCAATAGGCTTGCATCAATCAATTTATGCCACAAACGTCAATACACAAGTCATGATAGAACCATCGCAACACATAGAATTAACACAATTCTATTTTCATTCACATCGAATCACATTACAATTTTTATTCATATTCTGAAAGGTTACTATACTTACAATGAATGCAGAATCTTGAATTCTGTATTCTGAATTCTGAAACTGAGATGCGCTCCTTTGGGTAGACTAACGTTGCATTGATTAATTTTTGATTAAACTTTTATCTTCTTCTTAGTTTGATTCGTCTCTAAGCTTTAGTGTTGTCTTGTCTCTAGGCTTTCTAATTGGCGGCCATTCCTAGTTCCTTTCCAACAGCATGACGGCCTTTTGTATTTTATTATTTGTGTGAGTTTAGGGTTAGATTTGAGTTGTATTTATAGAATTTCAATCTAATTTGAGCCGTCGATGAAGCTAGAGTGAATCCAGACCATCCATCTCAAGAGAAGCCAATCAGAAAGTGACATGTAAGCCCTAGTGACTCAGCCAAGCCTCAGAATTCGACCAGACCCTGATCAGGCCAGCCAGGACCTGACCAGCAGGTCATTCTGACCTGGGCGCACTTGGCAGGTGCGCCAGGTTAAAAATGTACTGGCGCACTTCCCAAGTGCGCCAGTTCAACTTTGTTCTGGCGCACTTCCCAAGTGCGCCAGTGCATTCTGACCCGTTTTCTGGTTTTTCTACCCAACTTCGTTCGTCTATATCTTCTTCATACGATATCCGTTTTACGCAAACTTGGACTCTATCTCAAACAGAATTTCGAGACGAACGCAATGGCGTAACTCATTTCGCTTGATTTCATCATTTATAATTAATTATACTTTAATTTGTGAAGCTTAGCGTTATAGAATTCATAGGGTGTTACATTCTCCCCCCCCCCCTAAAAGGATTTTGTCCTCGAAATGTTCAAGTTAGGAAGAATGTATATCCTACCATCCAACAGTCCATCTACTCAACCAACAAACACAGGCATCCACTGTCCTTAAAAGACTTCTAATGCTTCATGATCATATGCATAGTGTGTGTGTACATGTCCTTATCTAATGCAAAAATCAGGCAGCCTACTGATTCAGTTGACCTCCTTAATGCGAATCATGTAAGTGTCATGAATCCATTATGTATGCAAATTTTTCCTACTCATAATTCTACATGAGTGCACAACCATTCATACAAATGCGACAACCATATGACAACATATAAAGTTTTCAACCATATACAAATGAGAATACATATATGCATATGCAATATGAAGTGACTGAGCCGATCTATAACCTAAGGTGTGTGTGTATATGCATCCACGAGCAACCACTAGCAACCACTTGCATCCATCACCCATAACATGTTTGAAATACATGTTTACATCCAAAGGGGTTTCTACCTAAGGATAAAATATCGAGGAGATATACCTAAAAAGATAGATAAAGCATAACTTAAGGAAAAAGAGAGATCAAAGATGTACCCTCAAAAGGAAGAGGGTAGGCAGCGCGTATTCTGTCCTCAGTTTCCCAAGTCGCGTCTTCCTCGGCGTCGCTCCACTGAACTTTAACGAGTTTGACTTCGCGATTGCGTAGCTTTTTCACTTCAGTTCCTATGATGTGGGTAGGAACTCTCCTCACAGTTGCTTCACGTTCCACTTCGGCTTCTTCTAAAATGCTAGGTTCCACCACTTCCGCAGACTCATGCAAACACTTCCGGAGGTGAGAAACATGAAAGATGTTGTGAACTCCGGCCAGTTTCTCGGGTAGCTCTAATCTGTAGGCCATCTTACCAACCTTCTCGATGATAGGAAACGGTCCTACAAATCTTGGTGCTAGCTTTCCTGCGGATCCAAAGCGAACGACGTTCCTTAAAGGTGATACCTTAAGAAAAACCATGTCCCCAACCTCAAACTCAAGGTCGGCCCTTCTTTTGTCGGCGTAGGATTTCTGTCGGTCTTGGGCAGTCTTCATTCTTCTACGTATCAAGTCCACTTTCTCCGAAGTCTCTCGAATCATGTTTGGCCCAAGTATAAGCTTATCTGTAGATTCCCACCAACAAGTTGGTGATTTGCACGGTCTTCCATACAAGGCTTCGAAGGGTGCCATACCAATGGTAGCTTGGTAGCTGTTGTTATAGGCAAATTCCACTAAAGGAAGGTGATCCTCCCAAGTCCCTCCAAAGTCAAGAACACAAAGTCCTAAAAGATCCTCCAAAACTCTATTCACCCTTTCCGTCTGACCATCGGTTTGGGGGTGATAGACCGTGCTTAAACATAACTGTGTGCCTACAGCTTCTTGCAGACTCCGCCAAAACTCACTTGTGAAGATAGGGTCTCGGTCACTAACAATGCTGGAGGGTATCCCATAGAGTCGAACTATTTCCTTGAGATAAAGAGATGTTAGATATGAGGCGGTCCTTCTACTCTTGATAGGTATGAAGTGGGCGCTCTTAGTAAGCCTATCCACTATTACCCAAATGCTAGTGTTGCATCTTCTCGACCTAGGCAGTCCATCAATGAATTCCATTGAAATGCTATCCCACTTCCACTGTGGGACCTCTAAAGGATGAAGTATTCCTCCAGGCTTCTTCTGTTCCGCCTTGACCCGTTGGCAGGTCATGCACTTAGAAACGAAATCTGCCACGTCTTGTTTCATGCCGCTCCAAAAGAAAGTCCTTTTTATATCCTTTTACATCTTATCACCGCCAGGGTGTATGGTCATCTTGGAATGATGTGCTTCCTCGAGAACCTTCTTTGTCAACTCCCTTGCTTGTGGGACGCATAATCTTCCATCTCTCCTCAACCAACCCTTATCATCGATGGCGTACCTACTGAGGTGACTAGAAGTCTCACCCCTAATAAGTCTCTCAATCACGTCAACAAGCTAGGGGTCTTCATGTTGTGCAGCCCCTATTGAGTCTAAAAGAGTAGGGCATACTTTGAGAGATGCTAACAAACCTGGTACAAAATTTGAGGAGGGCCTAAAGTTAAAACTGGCTATATACTCCAAGCTTTGCCTCTCTACGAAGAGCGGGCTTAAGGTCAGTTTCTTTCGGCTCAACGCGTATGCTACCACGTTGCCTTTGCCGGGAGTATAGGAAATTTCAAAGTCATACGAGGCAAGGAACTCCATCATCTTTGCTGCCTCAAGTTAAGATCCTTCTGCGAGAAGAGATATTTCAACGATTTATGGTCAGAGTATAATTCAAACTTCTCACCTAGGAGATAATGGCGCCAAGACTTAAGTGCAAAGGTGATGGCGGCTAACTCAAGATCGTGGGTTGGGTAGTTCTTTTCATGAACCTTCAATTGTCTTCCACCATAAGCTACTACCCTTCCTTCTTGCATTACAACAGCGCCTAGTCCCGTTCCACACGCATCCGTGTATACTGTGAACATTTTGCTTCCATCCGGCAAGGTCAGAATTGGGGCTGTTGTGAGAGCCCTCTTTAATCGTTGGAAAGAAAACTCGCAGTCCAAATCCCAAGTGAATGCCAGATTCTTCTTTGTTAGCCTTGTGAGTGGGGCTGAGATTTTCGCGAAATCCCTAATAAACTTTCGGTAAAAACCGGCTAGCCCAAGAAAGCTTCAAACTTCGGTTGCATTTCTTGGTGTCTTCCAATCCTGTACTGCCACCACTTTCGCGGGGTCCACAACCAACCCCTCTTTGGACACTATATGCCCCAGAAATCTTACTTCTTTTCTCCAGAAGTGACACTTGGAGAATTTGGCTTTTAGTTGATGAGCTCGAAGAGTTTCCATAATTTCTTTTAGATGCTGGGCATGTTCTTCCTCACTCTTTGAGAAGATTAAGATATCATCTACGAAGACAACCGCAAATTTATTGAAGAATTCTCTGAACACCCTGCTTGTCAAGCCGAAAGGCATGACAAGCCACTCGAAGAAACCGTCCGGGGTTCTAAATGTTGTCTTATCAATACTATCTTCAGCTACTCTTAGCTGATGGAACCCAGTTGCCAGAACAAGTTGGGAGAAGACCGTTGCACCTACAAGCTGATCAAACAAATCGTCGATTCGGGGAAGAGGGTGCCTATTTTTCTTGGTCAATTTGTTTAATTCCCTATAGTCGACGCAAAGGCAAAGTGAACCGTCCACTTTGGTTGCGAACACCACTGGAGCACTCCATTCCGAAATGCTCCGTCTAATGAACCCTTTTTCGAGAAGTTCTTTAACCTGCTTACTGAGCTCCTTTCTCTCCCTTGGAGCCATGTGTCTGACAGGTAAAGCTACAGGCTTTGCGTTATCCACAAGATTTAAGCGGAAGTCTATTTCCCGCCTCGGAGGAAAGCCTTTCACCTCCTCAAAGACATCCGGATATTCCCGGACTACTCTAACTGATTGCAAATTCTCATCAGAAGCATCAAGCGACTCTAGATAACTAAGCATAACAGCATTCAAAGGATTACAAGAAATTTCTAGAGTGTTTCCAAGCCGAGTCAAGAGCCTAACTACTCTTTTCTCACAATCAAGGATGGCACCATTACTGGATAACCAGTCCATGACTAAAATCAAACCATATCCCGAGAAGCCTAAGACGAAGGCATCACAACTAAACTCAACGCTGAGAATAGAGATTTTCAAACCCAAACAAACCATTGACAAGTAAGCGGAGCCCCCAATTGGATTTGAAACTACTAAGGGATCCTCTACCATACTAGTGTCTAGATGCAGAGGTTCTACTAAGGCAGATGAAATAAAAGAGTGCGATGCGCCAGAGTCAAAAAGTGTGAACTGGATGATCATAAAGATAGACTATACTTTCTACAGAAATATTACTACCTCGTTCCTGCTGAGGTGCCACTAGCGCATGAACCTGACCCCCTGAAGTGGATCCAGCTTTCTGTCCCTGCCCTTTCTTCTTTGGGAAATCCTTAGCTTGGTGCCCAGTCTCTCCACAATGGAAGCAGCCACCCATCTTCGCCTTTCTTTTTCGGCAGTCTTTTGATATATGGCCCACAATGCCGCAGAAATTGCACCTTTTCTTCTCACGGGGCTTATTGTTCTTCCCTCCTTTCTTGAAGTCTGTTTTCTTTGCTTGTAGACCCTCTTTCTTCTCTTCCCCCTTAGTTTCTTTCTTGTCGCGATCTTCCTCGTGTAGCAATGCCATGTCCACCAAGCTTTCATAAGTCGCTCCCGTGGATACATGGGTCATGGCGAGGCTGTGTAGAGACTCATTCAAACCCTTGACAAAGCGAAGTGCCTTCTTGTGTTGGGTGTTTACTAAGTCTAGCCCAAATCTAGCCAGTTGATTAAACTGATTAACATATTCCCTGATCGTCATGCTCCCCTGTTTCAGAGTTAGGAACTTTTCCATTTGTAGGCTTCTTTCCGCTTGGGAGAGAAATTTCATTTCAAACCTTGTCCTGAAATCTTCCCACGTTTCCACCGCCCTCTGAGCATTGGTAAATTCCCACCAATAGGAAGCTTCATCCTTAAGCAACCATACCGCTAGTTGTATCTTTTGCCTATCATCAACCCCGAAGATGACAATCAGATCCTCTGTCTTCTTTAGCCAGTTTCTTGCCCCTACAAAGGATTCTGTCCCATAAAATTCTTTTCACCCATTTCCTTGAAGTCTCTACATGTTTTTGCGAAGGCATTTCCATGAGGAGGTGGAGGAGGAGGAACCGCGGCCACTGGAGGAGGGATGTCTGCTGGGCCCGCGCCATTGGCCCTTGCTTCTAGGTACCTCCTAAACCAACCAGGAATCGGCACTCCTTCCGGGAGGTTAAGGTCTCCAGACATGCTGAAACAGAAAGGAAAAATTCAAAACGAAGGATAGAGAGGGATAGATAGGGAACATGGCTTTGGGGAATTCATGGGGTGTTACAATTCGTTTTATAATTTCATTATAAAATCTCGGGTTTTAATATAAAACCGTTCGTAAACACCTTTCGCAATTCAATTAGATTACATTCAAACTTTGATTCCGTTTTATTTGTATGTCCATTAAAAGAAATCTTTTAAATTATTATAACTAAAATAATAATTCAATTCGACCATTATCTACTATAGCATTAGTTAATTTCTTTTATTAACTAAATAATAGTAACTTTCTTTTTAAAAACTTATTAAAATTAAAATAAATATTCGTTAAACTATTTCATTAGATTAATTTAAAACAAACTAATTTAATAATACATCCCAGATAAAACAGTTGACTTAGTTAACTCAAAACACGGTTATCTCGTTAACTGATTCCAATTAGTTTCCACTTTAAATTAATAATATAATTAATTTGAATAATTTCATTTAATTGCTTCTTAAAAACAATTATCCAAATCTTAACCATTCGGTTAATTTTATAATCTCTTGCTTATAAATCTAATTAATATCAGAATTTGCTTTATAAAATCATTTAATAATTAAATATAAACTTAAATAGTAAATAATAAATATTTATTTCCTTATAATGATTTTTATTTAAATTAATATATTTTCAGTTATGAAATAGATTTTATAACCGCACTTTTATCGATTTACCAAATGGTAAATCCATATTTAGATAACGATTGATTTATAGGCCATATACTGCCAATTACTCAACCAATATTGCCCATTGGTTAAAACAAAATAAACGTTGAATTCTAGGTCAACGGTCAACAACCAAATCAATCATCCAATCAGAACAGTTCATATAATGATAATATAAAAATAAATAATATTAAATATATTTGAGGAATCCCATTGGATCCCCCTACCTATTCTTCCCTGTATTCACATAGATTATTTCAAATTATATTATTCAATTTAATTTAACTGATAAGTAAATAACGGCTATTTCACATTAACCAATTTAATTAACACAACAAACAATTCACACGAATTGACTAAATTAAACACGTTTATTTTATAAAATTGACCCACAAGGTAAGTTACCTTCATTGGGTCCAATCGTTAAAATAACGATTTGGTTTTCCACTGAAATTAAACAATGTTTAATTTCATTGGTTCAGTCAATATAGGGATATATATTTAACAAACAATCAACCATTAGCAACCATAGCACACAATTATAAAAACTTGACTTATATAAAATATAAGTAGAAGAACTAAGTGATTTTAACTCACATTGATTTGATTCACAGCTTAAAACTACTCATTTGAGTTAAATTAAACAAGCGTCTTAATTTAACTAAAAATTTCGATTCATTCCAAATATGTCCAACTCTATTCCATGACGTACATCTACTTAAGGCCGTTCCAAGGATATATAGTTTGCCCGATTCTGTTAAGATACGCAATAATTATTAACATTTAAAGTTATATAAATTAATTAAATTACATATTCTTCCTTAACCATATTTATTCAAATTAACTAAAATTTACATTAAAATGGGCTCGAACCCTTATGTTCCATTCCCTACTTTCAATTATTACAGAAAAATCCTAATCACCATTTAAATCTATTTCTAACTTCCTAATTATGGTTAAAGTCAAATAAATTCCTTTATGATAACAAATTTTAATAAGCATGATGTAACAACCCGGAATTTTGGAACAGAAATTAAATATTATTTTTAGTTAATTTAATGGATTTTGGATATTTAAAATAATTTATTTTAAATAATAATGATTAAAAAATTATTTTATTAAAGTTAAAAATTATATTAATTATATTTCGAGCCTGAAATGGCGCGGTAATTTCAGAATTCGATTTTAAACTTTGAGAAATTATATAAAATTAATTATAAATCGAAATTGGACGAAACAAGAAATGATAGGACCGTATTGACAATATCTTTCTAATGAATTTTAGAAATCAATATTCCAGTTTATAATTTGTAAGTTATGACAAAATTAAATTTTCAGGAAAACGCTATGGATTTATATATAATATATATGACCCAAAACGCTAATTTTTACATACGAATGAATTTAGACTTGAAACCACTTCCATTGTGTTCAAAATGATGTTTCTGCATTGAAAAAGTATAAACACTTATATATTTCGAGTTTCGGAAATTATTGATTTAAAAATGTATTTTTAATATTAAATATATACGCCTTAAAAATGGAAATTTTGCAAACGACCTCCGTTTTTGACGAGACCACTTTTGTTGGATCCGGAATATTAAATTATTACTAGATTCCAAAATTCATAATTTTTGGAGTCAGTATGTGGTCGTTATTAATTTTACAGTGAAAAACAGTCAGTTTTCAGACTTTAAAAATTCATAATTTATTCATACGGACTCGAAATTTAACGAAACCAGTTTCTTTGAATCCGTAATGTCAAGAAATATTTATGTTTCAATTTTCATAAAAATTGGATTTCGTAGGTGTTAACACGAATTTTTAGAATATGAAAATGGGTGCAAATTGTATAAATAAATACATAAAAGGGTAATTGGGCCTAATAACATTCTTAACCCCATATAAAATATCTTTTCTTCAGCCATTAGCTGAATCATAACCCTAAACCTACCAGCCACCTTCTCCTTCTTCATTTTCATGGCCTCCACTCTAAATAATTCTTTGCAAATAAGCCCCTGAAAACAAAACAATTTATAACTCTCAATTCAAACCAAATCAGACCAAACCCTTTCTTGGTTTTGTTCATCTTCTTATCCTCTATCTACCATGAAAAATTAAAGACCTATCGTCGCACGGATTCGCCGGAATCTCAATCCAAAGGCAGCAGCCATATTTCCTCTTTTTGGCTATTGCGGGCCCCACGAAGAGAGTTAGGTCGAGCGACTTCAGGCAGAGGTAGAGGGGAACCATACGGTTCTTTTGGCGGTGGTGGCATGGTCTCAGGTGGTCGGAGTTGACCGGAATGTCAATTTTATTGGAGGGGTGATGAAAACAGGACAGTCGCAAAGATGAGCAGTTTCCCGCCAATCCGTGCATTTTCAGGCGAAGTGACAAACAGAGAAGTTGTTCGGGAGGTCGAGTCCAAGTTAATGTAAAAATTTGGGGGCATTTAGAGCACCGAGGCGGCCGCAGCACCAAGATGAACGGAAACTGTACTTTTCCGTTCATCTGCAAATCGTGGGCCCCACGTGGCGAATTGAAGGGGGGCACCACCAGCCGTGGAAAGAGGGGGAGAAGCCGGAGAGAATGGCGCTGGTTTCGTGCAATTCCGACTTACGGTTTGACCGTGGCGAGCATTTTAAGTTCATGGTGCTGTTTGAAAAAAAAGGTTAGGGGCTTAAACGCGAAACATTTATGTTCTATGTTCGTAATGCAATATCTTTTACATACGAGATCAAAATTTGACGATTTCAGGTCTGCTGTGATCGTGGCGATGAGAGCTTCGCGTGGACACCAAATTTGTCCAATTTGGAGAAAATTGAAATTTTGGGTAATTTTTACAAATTTAAATATTATTTTAATCGATTTGTTAACTTCGCAAGTGCATAACTTTTTGTCACATTGTCGAAATTGCATGAAACTGAATCCGTTGAGATCGTTATGTCAAGAGCTTCGAGCGAGCAGTAATTTTGTCCAATTTGGAGCAAGTTGAAAATTTGGGTAATTTTCATAATTTAAATTAATTATTTAATTATTACAAACTTCGAAAATTTATATCTTTTTGATACGAACTCGAAATCGCACGAAACAGGATTTGCTGCGATCAGTGAGTCGAGAGCTACGCGTAGACACTAATTTCATCAAATTTGGAGCATGTTGAATTTTGGGTTAAAATTGGGCCCGAACCGTCATTTAAAGCCGGCAAAGGTGAGAACTCTTTTGCTCACTCAATTTTCGAATAGTTATTTATTTTTATAATTAAATGTAAATAAATTATTGGTGATGGAAGTAATTGTTTGTTGAACGGATTGTGGATTTGGATGTCATGTCATGTTATGTTTGAAATTGAAAATATTCAACATATTAAACTAATGATTTATTATTTATGATAATTTAAAATGATGTTACACTGCCATTGACAAGTTACTTGACTTGTTGATGTTGATGGGGACGATTATTTTACACCTCGCCCAAGTGCACAAAATTATGTGTTGGCTGAAACCCCACACGGGTCTTGGGTTGATATTTGACTACACATCACCCTTGTGTTTAGTGTAAATTGCACTTTGGTTGTTATGTAAATGGTTGACATTATTATGGAATAAGTGCAATGTTTGAAATCCGTGTAATTAAATTACATGGAAATTGTGTGAGTCTCATTCCAATTTTGAGTTAAAGAATATTATAATCCAGTATTCAATTAAAAGAACCAAAGGATGGTTTCCATGTTTTCAAATGGGAAGGTACGTATTGTCAAAGTTACAATAAAAAGAGTGAATTGGAAAGATAACATTTTTATTAGTAAAAAAAATTACAATAAAAGATTAGAATTAAAAAGATACACTTTTTAATTGTCAACATGTTAAATTAAGAAGATTTGTTGCAAAACTGAACATTTTGAAAAGATTAATATTATTGTTATCAATTTTGAATTAATGAATATTTTAATTTATACTCAGTTAATGGAATTAATTGGCGTTGATTTAAATAGATTATATCTTTATTGTTTAAAAGTTATAATAAAGGAGATTTAATTAAAAAGATTACATATTTACTGTCCACAGGTTAAGATAAGAAAGTTTGATTTCGAAATTTGAACGTTTTGGAAAGATTACATTTATTCGTCATTATGTGGCAATAAATAGATTTGATTTCAAAATAAGACATTTTGGGAAGATTATTATTAATTGTTATAATAATATGGAAAGTTCAGACATTTATAAAGATTTGAAAGGTAAGTTAAGACATTTGAAATCACGTCATTTTAGAATTAAAGAATATTTAAAATTTAGATTCTTTAATGGAAAGGATATTTTCAAAGAGTGCGTTTTAGAAAAGTTAATTATAATTATAAAATTATAATTGTACTTGGGCACGAGGTTAGGTCACATTTGTGGTGGAAATCTGCCCGGAACCAACCGGCTTATCCAGCAGCCACAAATGTTGGGCCTAATGTGAGAGGTCCAAGTGCGCAAATACGAATTGGGCCATGACACGAGGTTAAGCCCAACTTGTGGGATAAGTCTGCCCGGAACCAACCGGCATATCCAGCATCCATAAGTCGTAGGCTTAATATGGGAGGTCTGACCTAGTGTAAAAAATAAATGAATAAGATAATGGATTGAGCTATTTAATCTGTTTTAAATAGCAACACCATTTTAACCCGAACGTGTTCATCGATTTATTTTATACATTTTATAATGCATGTTTTAAAGAGCTAATTCCAAAATAAATATTTTGGAAATAATATTATTTTAATATGATAATAGATAGAATATTCAATTTAGATTTAAAATTGAAATAAAAGTTGGAATCGTTTTATAAACGAATTTATAAACATTTTAGAATAAAGTTTGAAAGGAAAATATTACATTTTTCAATGTAATAAAGTTGAAATGAAAATATTACATTTTTCAATGTAATAAAGACTGAATTGAAAATAAAGTTGAAATGAAAGTATTACATTTTTCAATGTAATAAAGTTGAAATGAAAACATTACATTTTCCAATGTAATAAAGATTGAAATGAAAATATTACATTTTTCAATGTAATAAAGGTTGAACTAAAAAGATTTCATTTTTATTTAAGATTGATTACATTAGAAAGAATACTTTTTTTTAGTTAATTTGTTTCAAAAGAATGAAAAGGATTCATTTTAATGTAAATATACGTTTCAATGTAAAAGAATGAGTGATTTGTTTATTTTAATAAATTAATTAAAATAAATAAAAGGATTAAAGTGGTTTTAATAAAACCAAGATTTTCCAGTACATATATTGGAATGGATTTGAATGGAAATAATCTTCGGATTATTTCAGTATTGGATTTTGTGATTATACGGATATTATTGTGGGAATTTGGAAGATATTAATATCGTTATTCCCAATTTGATATACGTCAATTTTCAGAATTTGATATTGAACATAAATCGATATAATTTCTATTCAAAGCATGATATTTAATATCAGATTAAAATTTGGGTTTGTCGTGAATTGTGTCTTAGATAACACTGTTCTTAAACCAATTTGGGAAAGAATAAATCTTTTAATTAAGATTTAAATAAGATTTCCAATTATTAAACATAATTGAAATTAAGTGAAACTGACTTTTGGGTTAATTGTGAACAATGTTTTTAAATGACATTAGTTCTTTAAACCCGATTGACAGTGAAATTTAGATTGGTAATTCATAAATATTTTAACTAAGATTTAGTGAAATATTCTAAAGAGAAGTTTCAATTTAACATATTAAATTGAAATACGATTTTGGGTTTATTGTGAACGATGTTTTAGGCAACATTTGTTCTTTAACCCAGTTAAAGGCAAGATTGTTTCTTGAAAGTTAAATAATCATTAAATAATGATTCTTGAAGATTAAAACTAAATATAGTTTTAATAAATCTTTAATTGGATTGAATGAGGATAAAAGTAATTAAATTTACTTAATTCAAGGAAATAAACGATAATGGAGTACCACTAGTTTTACTCCAAGCGGTAGTTAAATCTTTAATTAGATTTGATCGATAAAACGGTAATTAAGTTTATCGTAACACATTGGGTGTTAGATATGGAGTACCACCAGTTTGCTTCATGGGTTGTGTAGGTTGGGAATAAGATATTAATTAATGATTACTTCGGTAAGGCGTTAATCCCGACTAATTGAATAAACCTTAATTTGGTTTAAATTAAAATCAAAGAATACTCTTGATTGGAATGAGGCGTTGGTTGTGTTTTAAAGCACATGATTTTAAATTACGCAAATTATTCAGAAAGACCGGTGTTAGACCAAAAATTGGGCCTAACACCCAAATGCAGATCACAGATCACAGAATGTAGAAAAGAGTAAATAAAGGGGAGACACACAAGGTTTTTATAGTGGTTCGGCTGTAGATGTAGCCTACGTCCACTTTATAATCTTATTGTTATACTGACAGATTACAAGAATCAGTTATATGTAGACACACAATCCGTGTGTTAATTGTATTGAAAAGAGAAGAATTTGAGTGTATGGAGGTGCAAAGTCCTTGCACTTCAGTAATGGTGGAAGCAGTGAAGAAGAATGGCCAAAAGATCCCGAAAAATGACAATCTCTGGGCTATTTATAGCTGATTTTGTCGGGCGGATCGCGGTCACACGTGGCACGCATCCCAAGAAAGTCGGATCGGATTGCGCAGAGAGGAAGAATTGGTCAATATGGCAGTTGTGGACAGGTGTCGCTGGATCCATGCATCTCGGATCGTGATGGACTTAGTCAGGAGCTTCGCCACGTCTTCGGGGATCGGATCGGTTCGTGGGTCGGATCGTGATATGGCTACCACGAGCCGAGTCTGGTCGTGAGCGGCATGGTGAAACTGGAGTGAAGTGCTGGCGATCGGGTCGGATCGTGAGATGTACCACGGACGGGTCGTGGTCTGAGGAGGGCGATCCGATGAGGGGCGATCCGATGAGGGACGATCCAAGGGTGCGTGATCCTTACTCCGATCGTGTGCTGCTTCGTCGCTTTATCCAGGAAATTGCCAGACTACACCAGTTTACGGAAACGGACATAACATTCAAACCGTAGGTCCGATTGAGCCAAACCGAAGCTCAAACTGAAGCTAACTCAGAGATCTTCAAAAGTTACTGAGCTCAGCTTCGTAATCGCTGTTTTCGGGCCTAAAAGAGGTCGTCTGATAGGAGTTTCGGGCCTGTTTACGTTGAGTATGTGATTTTGACAAAATCTCTCAATGTCTTCTGACGTTGTTTCCATCGCTCGAGCATGTTATCATTCAGGAATTCCATGTGTGACAGCTTTTGCCAAAAAACGTGTCAACAACCGGGTTTAACCCATTCTGAACAATTCATACGACGATTGAAGATCGATGATGAAGACGGTTATTGAAGACCGGGAAATTTCCATATCGAATGGATGATTATTGATATCTTGATTGGACCGTACACCCAAAATGAGGGAAAAATTGGTGATCATTCAGACGTATTTGGAGATCTACCGGATATGGTTTCGTTCATACCCAGAACGGACTGATAAATGGATTGCGTGTCTGACATTGTATTCCTTTATATTGTATTCGTTGATCTCTATTTAATATATAGCTGTTTGGTGGCGGAGAATTTATTCTCTTGCTTAACACCCTGTTATATATCGATAGATGAATAAATGATATAGTCTGATAAAGTGGCATGCTAAGATGCATATGATCAAGGCTTTTATTGAAAAGCAGAGCCTTGTGGATGAAGACCAAAGCATAGCTTTTATATAGCGCCGCTTTGGATACAACGTGACTTCGCGGGCCTCACACACCACGGTATGATGGTGAACGATTTGTTTGATAATGTTCGGTTTGACCAATATACTTTATACGGATTTGGGGTCGGCCGATGGGCTAGGGTGGTCGCTCCACCCTAGAAGTGGGATAGGTCATTTCAGCCGAATCTCATGAGGATAGATCAGATTACTGCTCATCCAAAGTGCGCAGTATATGTATTTCGGTGTTTTCTCTTGCCGAGACGTAAGCCGTGGAGATACATTCGCGATTGATCTTTCGAATCAGTAGCCATCATGATGGAATCCAATTTTCCAATACGATCTTACGGTTTTTAGTTGTATACTTATATGGTGACATAACATATTATGCCGCTTACATAACATATTATGCCACCTAATTTTGATACTTTTATATTCGAAATTTTTTTCTACACTGTGCACTCATAGTATAAAAGATGAATTTCGCGTATTAAGCATTTTTGACCATTATAAGGTAAACTCTATCCTTCGGCGTTCGTTGCAAGGGACTTGAGTCTTATAATGGTTTCATTTTCTAAAAGCATTGCGTTGTTTTTATGCACTGGTATTCTTGGGAGGAAACCCGTTCCGCGATAGCGGCGTGGTCCCTTGATTTACCTAACTTTAAAATAAAGTTAATAACTGTTTTGAGTTCTCATACCAGTCCCATTACTGACCTGGAGTTTATTGTTTTAACCTAAACTCTGGGTGCCCATATTTTCCACACGGGCAGCTAGTAGTTTTGGTTTTGCAGATATTTATTCACAGGATCCTGGTTTATAGCTAAAGCGATATTCGGAAAGCTCTGTATCCGTGTATTTCTTTCAGTTGTATTTTGTATTATTTTTTTTCCGCTGCTATTTAAATGTAATTTAAACTCTGATATTATTGTATTTCCAATGTATACTATGATTCATACTCTGGAAAATTCTTGTACTCTGATGTAATTGTTGTAACAACAATAAAATGTTCTTCTGTTTTGTGTTCTGATGTGTGTTGTTCTCAAAGCAATCCAGCTTTTCTTTACGGGGAAGTTTGGGTTGTTTCATTTGGTATCAGAGCTTTGGTTTACAGAGCTCGAGAACAAAACACATTAGAACCGAACAAAAGAATTCATCAGAGATTGGATTAGTAATATCCAATAAGAATGACTCGTTAGAGATGGGATCAGTAGTATCCTAGAACGAGTGTGAAGAGTATTAATTTTAAAAATGAAAATAAACTTTGTTTTGAAAAATTTAAACCTTATTATACGTATTTGTATAATATATTATTTTGATTTGGACTATCCGGCATATAGAGATTTTAATATACGTCTGATCAACGTGTATTTGAAGTCTCAGATATACTGGATGGATATAGAATCACACTCTAGTCGCCCGGAGATGATTCTGATGATTGCTAGCGTCATCAGTGTTTATGTTCGAGTTTTCGAAAGTGGGATATCTATATATTTCCAATTGACTGGTGTGAGAACCAAAAATTTAGTTAGGGTTTATTGCTGTAAATTGCACTAAAATATGATTTTTGACTATATATAAAACCTATATTTATTTGAAAAGTTAATCACCTAATTGATTGATGGTTGTGATGTTTGGTAATTAGTTTAATTAATAAAACTATTGGAATGATAATTAATAAGACCAATATATTAAAGAATGATAAACTTAGTTAAATCAGAATTTAATATTGAACTGAACTGAAAATTTATTAAGATTGAAAGTTGAGATGATTAGTTGAACAACGTTTTTCCCAATTCCTTTTCGAGGACGAAAATATTTTAAGTAGGGGAGATTGTAACAACCCGGAATTTTGGAACAGAAATTAAATACTATTTTTAGTTAATTTAATGGATTTTGGATATTTAAAATAATTTATTTTAAATAATAATGATTAAAAATTTATTTTATTAAAGTTAAAAATTATATTAATTATATTTCGAGCCTGAAATGGCGCGGTAATTTCAGAATTCGATTTTAAACTTTGAGAAATTATATAAAATTAATTATAAATCGAAATTGGACGAAACAAGAAATGCTAGGACCGTATTGACAATATCTTTCTAATGAATTTTAGAAATCAAGATTCCAGTTTATAATTTGTAAGTTTTGACAAAATTAAATTTTCAGGAAAACGCTATGGATTTATATATAATATATATGGCCCAAAACGCTAATTTTTACATACGAATGAATTTAGACTTGAAACCACTTCCATTGAGTTCAAAATGATGTTTCTGCATTGAAAAAGTATAAACACTTATATATTTCGAGTTTCGGAAATTATTGACTTAAAAATGTATTTTTAATATTAAATATATACGCCTTAAAAATGGAAATTTTGCAAACGACCTCCGTTTTTGACGAGACCACTTTTGTTGGATCTGGAATATTAAATTATTACTAGATTCCAAAATTCGTAATTTTTGGAGTCAGTATGTGGTCGTTATTAATTTTACAGTGAAAAACGGTCAGTTTTCAGACTTTAAAAATTCATAATTTATTCATACGGACTCGGAATTTAACGAACCCAGTTTCTTTGAATCCGTAATATCAAGAAATATTTATGTTTCAATTTTCATAAAAATTGGAGTTCGTAGGTGTTAACACGAATTTTTAGAATATGAAAATGGGTGCAAATTGTATAAATAAATAAATAAAAGGGTAATTGGGCCTAATAACATTCTTAACCCCATATAAAATATCTTTTCCTCAGCCATTAGCTGAATCATAACCATAAACCTACCAGCCACCTTCTCCTTCTTCATTTTCATGGCCTCCACTCTAAATAATTCTTTGCAAATAAGCCCCTGAAAACAAAACAATTTATAACTCTCAAGCCAAACCAAATCAGACCAAACCCTTTCTGGGTTTTGTTCATCTTCTTATGCTCTATCTACCATGAAAAATTCAAGACCTATCGTCGCACGGATTCGCTGGAATCTCAATCCAAAGGCAGCAGCCATATTTTCGCTTTTTGGCTATTGCGGGCCCCACGAAGAGAGTTAGGTCGAGCGACTTCAGGCAGAGGTAGAGGGAAACCATACGGTTCTTTTGGCGGTGGTGGCATGGTCTTAGGTGGTCGTAGTTGGCCGGAATGTCAATTTTATTGGAGGGGTGCTGAAAACAGGACAGTCGCAAAGATGAGCAGTTTCCCGCCAATCCGTGCATTTTCAGGCGAAGTGACAAACAGAGAAGTTATTCGGGAGGTCGAGTCCAAGCTACTGTAAAAATTTGGGGGCATTTAGAGCACCGAGGCGGCCGCAGCACCAAGATGAACGGAAACTTTACTTTTCCGTTCATCTGCATATCGTGGGCCCCACGTGGTGAATTGGAGGGGGACCACCAGCCGTGGAAAGAGGGGGAGAAGCCGGAGAGAATGGCGCTGGTTTCGTGCAATTCCGACTTACGGTTTGACCGTGGCGAGCATTTTAAGTTCAGGGTGCTGTTTGAAAAAAAAGGTTAGGGGCTTAAACGCGAAACATTTATGTTCTATGTTCGTAATGCAATATCTTTTACATACGAGATCGAAATTTGACGATTTCAGGTCTGCTGTGATCGTGGCGATGAGAGCTTCGGGTGGACACCAAATTTGTCCAATTTGGAGAAATTTGAAATTTTGGGTAATTTTTACAAATTTAAATATTATTTTAATCGATTTGTTAACTTCGTAAGTGCATAACTTTTTGTCACGTTGTCGAAATTGCCTGAAACTAATTCCGTTGAGATCGTTATGTCAAGAGCTTCGAGCGAGCAGTAATTTTGTCCAATTTGGAGCAAGTTGAAAATTTGGGTAATTTTCATAATTTAAATTAATTATTTAATTATTACAAACTTTGAAAATTTATATATTTTTGATACGAACTCGAAATCGCACGAAACAGGATTTGCTGCGATCAGTGAGTCGAGAGCTACGCGTAGACACTAATTTCATCAAATTTGGAGCATGTTGAATTTTGGGCTAAAATTGGGCCCGAACCGTCATTTAAAGCCGGCAAAGGTGAGAACTCTTTTGCTCACTCAATTTTCGAATAGTTATTTATTTTTATAATTAAATGTAAATAAATTATTGGTGATGGAAGTAATTGTTTGTTGAACGGATTGTGGATTTGGATGTCATGTCATGTTATGTTTGAAATTGAAAATATTCAACAGATTAAACTAATGATTTATTATTTATGATAATTTAAAATGATGTTACACTGCCATTGACAAGTTACTTGACTTGTTGATGTTGATTGGGACGATTATTTTACACCTCGCCCAAGTGCACAAAATTATGTGTTGGCTGAAACCCCACACGGGTCTTGGGTTGATATTTGACTACACATCACTCTTGTGTTTAGTGTAAATTGCACTTTGGCTGTTATGTGAATGGTTGACATTATTATGGAATAAGTGCAATGTTCGAAATCCATGTAATTAAATTACATGGAAATTGTGTGAGTCTCATTCCAATTTTGAGTTAAAGAATATTATAATCCAGTATTCAATTAAAAGAACCAAAGGATGGTTTCCATGTTTTCAAATGGGAAGGTACGTATTGTCAAAGTTACAATAAAAAGAGTGAATTGGAAAGATAACATTTTTATTAGTGAAAAAAAATTGCAATAAAAGATTAGAATTAAAAAGATACCCTTTTTAATTGTCAACATGTTAAATTAAGAAGATTTGTTGCAAAACTGAACATTTTGAAAAGATTAATATTATTGTTATCAATTTTGAATTAATGAATATTTTAATTTATACTCAATTAATGGAATTAATTGGCGTTGATTTAAATAAATTATATCTTTATTGTTTAAAAGTTATAATAAAGGAGATTTAATTATAAAGATTACATATTTACTGTCCACAGGTTAAGATAAGAAAGTTTGATTTCGAAATTTGAACGTTTTGGAAAGATTACATTTATTCGTCATTATGTGGCAATAAATAGATTTGATTTCAAAATAAGACATTTTGGGAAGATTATTATTAATTGTTATAATAATATGGAAAGTTCAGACATTTATAAAGATTTGAAAGGTAAGTTAAGACATTTGAAATCACGTCATTTTAGAATTAAAGAATATTTAAAATTTAGATTCTTTGATGGAAAGGATATTTTCAAAGAGTGCGTTTTAGAAAAGTTAATCTATTAAATAATAGTAAAGCAGAAGAATTTCTAGCTCTCTCCTTAATTCTCTCAATTCTTCGAATTCCCCTTAATTCTCTCAATTCTTTGAATTCCCCTTAATTCTCTTAATTCTCCTTAAAGCTCTAAAGATATTTTTATTTAAATAAAACAGCAGCACAATATAAATCTATATCTGTACCATCGTGAAAATCCTCCGTCTTCTCTCTTTCGTTTTCCCCCCCTGAATTCTAATCCTTTTCATTCTCTTTTCCTAGATCATACCAAAGATATTTGGGGAATTTTCTACCTAACATTAATTCTTTCACTTATTGCTTTGCTTTACCTCCGACTGTTTCTTCATCTCTCTCCCTTTCTCCCTTTTTCGATTAGCCCTAATTTTGATTTAGTAAATTTCAGTCAGATTCATGTTCAAAGAGGAGTACAATGTTCCCAGCCCATCGTCGTCTGTAGGATTCTCTGCTCCATACTCCTCCCGTCTTTCTCAGTCGTTCTCATGGCTTGATTTAATTGTCAGCTAGGTTGTGTTACTCTTACTTCTCCCTACTTGGTCGAAAAATCATGTATTTTCATAGATCTGATATTGTTCATCCGCATGGTACGTCTAATTAAAATTTTGATTATTTATTTATTTTGTGGTTGTTGAAAAGACGAAAGAAGTCTTTACAATGATTTTTGTTCAAGTCATATTCCCAAATCCGTTAAATGTTATAATTTTGTAGTTGTAACACTGTTAGTCATTTTATGATATATTAATTGTCATAATATTAGTTCTAGAACCTATTCAATGTGAATATGGAGGAAAAAGCAATACATGTGTTATTCATAGTATTAACAGATTACCTTATTGTATTAAATTCATTTTTGTGTGTACGTGTTTGTATATCTCCTTTCTTATATACTGAAATGTCCTTTTCTGGCTGAATATGTGAATAGACAGGATACCACGTTCCACTGCCTTCGAATTTTATATGACCTTTGCTTGACTTTAATTCAAAACTATTTTTATTTAGAAAATTTCAAGAACTCTTGGTCATATGAGCAGTATAAAGGACAGGTATGTTTTTTAGCAAAATTTTATTCATCCTATAAAGTTTCAAATTCTCATCATAAATTTTCTTTGATATCTTTGAATAATGAAGTCTACCTTAGATCCATTTCAATTAAAGACTGACTAAACTCATGTGTGATTTTTTCCAGATCAGCTATAGAAACATAATCGTCATTATTATATCTTTTTTATATCTACTGAGATTAAATGGGTGTTTGATATATCTCGGTACGAAGTATGTCATTATATTTATCAGTAACCACTATTAATTTGCATTGAATCATTCCATACCATAAAAAGTCTTTTGGTAAAATTGATATTAGTGGCAAAGATGTGGATCCAAAAGTTTCCTATTAGTATTTTCCCTTAGGATCAATGATTGCTCAAAATTTTCAATCCACGGAGATCTTAAAATAATACAGTGAGAAATTTATGATGGATAGAGTTTAGAAAAAAATTGTTGTGTTAGATGTTTGCTCTAATTATGCACTGCTAACTTTTCATTTGTTTTCTCTAAATTGCAGGTCTTTCCTATGATTAGCAATAACCACGTAGCAGTAGCGGATTAGCAAGGACCACAAAGAGGTTCAGACAACTTGCTGTTTTTTTTGGATTTAGTGGGTTATTGCAGCACCAAAAAGACTACATATTTTTTTGATCTTATTCTTGAAAGGTATGCCTACTTTATTACATATACTACTTCTCACTCTTGCTACAATTATCTATTCAAGTTGTTCCATAGATCGTTGCATACATGTGTGACCCCTATTTTATTTTTCATTGATGTAAGTGATCCAATAACATTTTTATTTTTGATTTCCCTATTCTTGGTGAAAGCTAGAACAATTATTAGTTTAAGTTGAATTTTTCTGTTATGTTACTTGCAAGAAAAAATTGAGTAATAAGTATTTCTTGATCCCAATATAATACAAATAAAATTTTTAGATAGAGCGTTTGATAATTTAGACCCAGGTATGTATATTATATTGCATATAAATATCAAAGTAGTGATGGAAAAGGGTCAAAAGGCCAACTCTACTTTGCTTTATAGCCTAAATTAACACAAGTTTGAATCAGTGGGAAAAACACCTAGCGTCCTCTGAATATCTTACCATTATCTCTATAATCTTTTCATATCCTATACGAGAATTTCAACTTAAGACGTTTACCGCTAACTATGATATATACATGTCAAAATTTATGCAACCTGAATGAATTATTTTCATCTTGGCTTTGTGTTCTCCGAATTTTTATAAGTAGGAAATGATGCATTCAGCGGAGAGGCCTTAACTGGCAGAGAAGGGCGTTGCCACACAAAGTCTGAAAATTTAAAAATGGCTTTTGAATATTTTTTAATCAATGTACTATAGTTTCAAACGAAATCAAGACATTTACTTTACTCTTCTTCCTTTTCTACTCTTTTACAAAATATTAGAACATTTTGACATCAATTTTTAGCGTTATTCAACTGGATTGTCTTTTAAATGCAGAGTTGGTGATTTCATATATTAGGTTCAATTTCTGTCTCATACAATAAATATACAACTATTTCTTTTTTATATAAATAAAAATATTACAACTGAGACAAATACTTTGAACTCCTAAGTTGGATTCACTGCGGTTATAGGTTGAGTGCATAAAGGCTAAAGATAATGAAAAACTGGCATCGTTTGCTGCATTTTCAACATACGATAATGCAATAGGCACCAAAAAGGGAGGAATTGTATTAGTCATTAATTGAGGTAAGCCCGTGATTATTATTCCCTCTATATTTGTTGCTTCCATATGCATTTTAATAAGTTATATACATTTGTCGTATAGGATCATATAGTTTGAGTTACATCATTTAATTTCTAACCATCTTTGATTTATACCACACAACATGTTTTCTTTAATTTGTTATTCCATTAATCTCATTAGTTTTAAAAAAAAGTAATATTATATGCATGTACTAAAATTTTGTAGTTGAAAAAGGGCCAACTTTTTCTATAGACGGTTTTCTTATGGAAGGATAAAAAAATTTCGGACTTTAAACCATTCTTCGTTTGGACTTCTGTTTCTCTTTTGGACTTTCATAGATTTATTATTTGGTTAAAATGATTTCAAGTAAACAAGTACATGAAAAAAACTAAAAAGTACGACGATGCGGTAATCTGCTCAACTCCGATAAAATAAACCCATGTATATCATCGTCAGTAAGATCCTCGACAATCTCCAGATTCCGCAGGTCATTGCGGAAAAGCAGACTCCCGTTCTTCTGTCTAATTAGCGAACGGCTGGGAGGTAGCAGAGACAGAACCTGAATACTTACTGTAAAAAAAAAATCTGAAAAAAAACGTATCTTATAGAATTAACAAAAATAAACATAACCGTATAAAAAAAACCTTTTTCCAGCTTCGATCGTTGCCAAAAAATCATAAACGTGGATATTTGGAGGAGGCTTGCTGGTTGAGTGTGGGAAGAAATGAGGGGGTGAGCTGATTTATAGAGAGGATTCCCGATCGTTGGAAATGAACCGCTGGCGTCCGACGAGCTGATTTATAGAGAGGATTCCCGATCGTTGGATATGAACCGTTGGCGTCCGACGAGCTGATTTATAGAGAGGATTCCCGATCGTTGGAAATGAACCGTTGGCGTCGGACGCCAATGGTTCATTTTCAACGATCGCGAATCGTTCCTTCTGGACGTTTGAACGTTGCCTCGCGTCCGACGCGAACGCAACGCAAACGTGGCATTTATTTACTGCGAAGGGTACCTAATTAAGTGGAACAGTAAACTCCATAATGGGTTCAAAAAAATTAAAACTTTCCTTCCAACGTAAATTCTTTTACTTTCTATGTTGAAAACATAAATTCATTTCAACAAAAACCAAACCAAAGCTTGCTGCTTTTCCATATATAATAGGTATTCTTCTTTTTTTTTTTTTTTTTTTTTGCTGTATTTGCAGATTTTCATGTTTTCTGTTTGTTCATTTTTTATCGCGACTACTACAGTCTAGATATCGTTATGCTAAGTGGTCGGTGTAGTTCATGATTTATGTGCTACATGGTTGGTATAGTTCATGATTACTGCTTATTAGAAGGCTAATTCATTTACGTAGTACTGAATTTAATGATTTTGAATGCACATATAAGAAAGCAGTTCAATGTGGCTCAGCATCAAATAACATTTATGTAGTCTCTTTTTATCCCTTAATTCTTATAGATTTTCTTTGAACAAAACGAAAATGCAGTGCATGTTTTAATTGTTATGATATGTAGACACATGAAAAAGCATGCGGAATATCTAAAATACAACCCTTTATGATCTTTGTTAACCTACAAATGCATTTAGAACCTTTTAAACTATAGTTGTAATGATGGTTTCGCCAATAATGATTCCAACTAGATTGTTTATATATACCTGTGATTATGTAACCCTTCAATTAAACATTGCATTACTTTGAATTGAGGGAATTAAATTGAAAACTGCACTAAAAATTGCACAGTTAGAATTTTTCTCATGTACGATGATAACAGTTCATGATTACTGCTTATTAGAAGGCTAATTCATTTACGTAGTACTGAATTTAATGATTTTGAATGCACATATAAGAAAGCAGTTCAATGTGGCTCAGCATCAAATAACATTTATGTAGTCTCTTTTTATCCCTTAATTCTTATAGATTTTCTTTGAACAAAACGAAAATGTAGTGCATGTTTTAATTGTTATGATATGTAGACACATGAAAAAGCATGCGGAATATCTAAAATACAACCCTTTATGATCTTTGTTAACCTACAAATGCATTTAGAACCTTTTAAACTATAGTTGTAATGATTGTTTCGTCAATAATGATTCCAACTAGATTGTTTATATATACCTGTGATTATGTAACCCTTCCATTAAACATTGCATTACTTTGAATTGAGGGAATTAAATTGAAAACTGCACTAAAAATTGCACATTCAGAATTTTTCTCATGTACGACGATAACACATAATTTTACATTTTTAGTTTAACAATGCCGAAGAAAACATAAACTACTTCTCTATTTGCTTTTGGATCATTCAAATTTCGACGGGTCGTGTTGTAGATCTCTTATTTCATTTAAAGTTTTTCTGTTAGATCATTCTTATCTTCCAAAAACCTTTCCATATCAGCTATAGATTGTTGATTATCTTTATATACCTAATTTTTCCTAATCGTTTCTCACTCGAGTAAAAGAAAAAGGAAAGGTCAGTGAGAGGGAATCATGAAATCCTAGGATTAGGTTAAAATCAAGCTCAGATGGAGTTCCATGGATTTGCTTAGACATGTAGTAATTATTTTCATTTTTTAGTTACGTTTTTATAGGAGTTTGTTCAAATGTTGTTTGTCCTACATGCTTGATTTATAAGATTATGCAAGGAAAATATAGATTTTTCTTTTCAGAATATGCATTCACAAATGGTACAGAAAAATAAAAGATAGCAACTATTTTTTTTTAATTTATTCTAGATTTAAATTATAGTGGAAATAAGTAAATTAAATATTTCAATTACTTAGATTAAGCAATTTTTTTGGCATGGATAGCTTCATTAAAAGTAACACGATTATTATAAGCTCTAAAGACATTACTTATTTCCCTCTCATGTGTAATTCAGATTTTTTATGATATGTGAAAGTCTGACTTCAATTTAACATCTCTTTCCCTTGATTTTTGGTGATTTACCCACACCAATAAAATGAAAATTTATTATGACAATCGACAGTATGTGATGTCACCGTAACCATTTTTTCGACTAGATGATCCATTTGATATGCTTGTGCTTTCAACAGTAGTTGACACTCAATTTTTTTCATGTTGTATTATTGTGTGGAACAATGTTGATTAATATGTGGTGATTGACTATGTGTTCTAACTCTGAAAAGCTCTAAAGAAATTATAAAAGTTTTTTGGGCAACAATGAGAGTTCGCTGTATATATATATATATATATATATATATATATATATATATATATATATCAATTTTTCGAGTTCGCTATTTCATTTTCTGTAAGTCTCCAAGCTATGTTTCATTATGGTTGCTAATGTGTTATTTTGTTCTCAATTATCTTTTTAGTGTATTTGTTCCCAGTCTAATTTAGATTAAACCGGCAATATCTTGATAGTGGACTATAACTGAAATTTATTAGTCTACCAACAGTAAATACGAGAATGAAAATATCGGGTTTGCTTCAACGGCTATTGCATTGCCTTCTTTGTTGTATATTACCCATTGCATCCATTCAAGATGGATGTCACTTGATGTCACTTTTATAATATTCTAAACTTATCTATTAACCTGCAGTTCTTTATAAGCCAAAAAAAGAAATCTGATTTAACTTTTTATTTACTAAATGTTAAAAAAAGGAAGGCAATAAACCTTTTGCTGGAACAGATAAAAAAGTGGCAAATGCATAAAGGTTTTCCTTCTTCCCTACCCATAAGGTATATAATTAAATTTGTAATCAGTGACTTGAATCCAACTCAAGAAAAAAAGAAAATTTCACAATAATGGTGTGATGTACTGATGTTTCAATTCATGTAATTTCATTGTCTTTACCCAGTTATATTACAGTTATTAAATTCAAGCTTCGATTACATTATGTACTTAAACTTGGATTTGCATCAATTAACATATTATGCAATCCTTGATGTGAGGTCAATTTATGTCATTTTGGATAAAATCCAATTGGGAACAAGAACCAAAATTAGTTATTGCAAATTTAATAGTAAGATCAGCTATCAACTAGATTCGAATTTCAATATGCAGAATGCTAAAGAAATGTGTTTTGAACTGTGCATATTAAAACACAATTTCTCTCATATATATTTTTTATTGTTGTTGGATTAGTACGTTTTATGGTCGAATTCATCGTGTCCAAGTATTAATCAAGCTTAAATTATGCTGTGAGTTGTTGTACTACATGATGTGTGATTGTGCTAACTTGGTCAAAAATAATTTGGTTATCATGCTCTGGATGTTGATAATGAGTTTATTGGAATTTTAACTCATAGATAAGTTATTATGTTTTCTGATTACTCAGTACATGTTGTTGAAAACCTAGCAAGTTATTGCTAAGCATATCACACAAATACGTCTTTCCCCTTGTATATGCAAGTATTAAATAAACTACTATAACTCACATGCTTTCCATATGCAACAACATTGTACTGGTAAAACATCTTTTGCTTCATATTCTCTTATAATGATAGCAATATTTATCTTTTCAAAGGTTAATAAAAATTGGTAGCAAAACCTATTTGTTACAGTTTTCAGTGTTCATTAATGCTTACGTGTTCACTGTTGTGCTTAACATGGTAACATCTTAGTTTACCTCTATTCATTTTGAAGTATATTCTAGGTTTATAGTGCTTCAATTCATTAATCAATTACTCTATTGTAGAAATATTTTGAACATGAACTTTTTATTTGTTATTATAATTTCCAGGATCTCTGGATAATATTTACTAACTTCAAGCTTCACTTTGTCAGCAGGGTGATGGGCGGACTGTTTCTTGGAATATGAGCTATTCTTAAATGATTGAAGTTTTGAGGATTTTGCCGGAAGAGTATATAATATTTTTTAGGTCAAACGGGCTTCAAGTTCTTTTCCTAAATGACTATATCTACTCTTATCAATTATAAATGACCCTGCTTTCATGTCAAGTTATCACCAGACCAAATTGTCGCCATAGTAGAGAAAAACGAGGAGGTTGTATTTATGCCAAAAAAGGATAATGATAGTTTGAAGAATCATTGTGCTGTTCTAAACTTTTTACATGGATTTATATATAAATTAATATATCTGTTTGTAAATTTGTTTTGGCGGATAATTGGAAGATTTATTTTTCTGTTTTTAGAGTAGTTGATGCTGTTTTTTTTTGTTTTCATACCTAATGCAGAATTTTATACCATATGAAATTCTGACATATGTTTTTCGGTTGAACGCAGAATTTAATTCAGACATATTTTTTTGAATGTAATGCAGATTTTTTATTTATTTTTAGAATAGTTGTTTTGATAGATTTGTCTGTGCCATGTCAAATTATTATGGGCTTTGATTATAAGAAATGAAGGATGATTACAGAAATATAGCTTGAGCCTGCATGTGAAGCATAAGTTCGCACTTTACTATAAAAAAGTTGAGTTCCAAATGTTGATCTCGCAGAGCTTTTGGAAAATGACCTTTCGTTTCAACTTCGGTTGTCATTTTTGAATTCATTACTCTATGGTGTTTGGTTTAAAAATTATTTTGTGTTTTTGATTTTCAATTAATATGTCAAAAATGAGAAGAGCGGAGTAATGACGAAGAGGATCAAAGAAAGACGGAGGGGACCGCGGTCGGGATGAATAAGTGATGTAAGAATGGATTTAGTCTCATACTTATCTTATTTCTCAAAGCATGGAAAATGAAAAAAAGTTGTTTTCTATTTTGTGTATTAACTTTGTTTTCTAAATCGATCGTTTTTAACAATACATGTACATCATACGTATTTTTATATGGACGAAAACTCAAAACTAAAAATGGTAAACCAAACACTGCAACTTTTGGACCTTTCATTGCTTCTGCACATACAATTCATTCACGAAAAAAAGCAAAATTTATTTTTACCTGGTAGTGGTCTTTTTCTCTAATCTTCACTTCTAGACTTTCACTAGGGTTTAAAATCAAATTAATTTCCTAATTCCTAAAAGCAGCCTTCAGTCATTATGTACTTGATTTAATATCTATATATCGCCATCCTCTCTGCCCTTTGTCCCCACTCTCCTAAAGTCTTCGTTGATTTCTTGCAATCCAATTATCGCGTGGAGTTTGATTTCACATGTGACAATTCACGGCTCTCTTAAATCCACACTCAAGTCAAAAGAATCTATGTACAATTCATGCTTGAGGTAGTTTTCTATTTTTGCTTCTGATTATTCAAGCACTTAAATCGAATTAGATGATAAGATTTTCTATATTATTTTCTCATATTTATACTTTAAATTTTGCGATTTTGACGCATAATAATTTTGCGAATCTTTTGGATCCAACTCAGTCAAGACCATCCTCATAGAATCTATAACTGAGGTACCTTCCTCTTATTTTTAGTCTTTTTAGGCTCGATTGAATTATCCGATTAAAATGTCCTCAATAGCGGACGTAATAAATTAATGATGATAAATTTTTGTATTATTTTCTCAGGTGTATTGTTTTCATTTTGCGATTTTGATGCATAATAATTTTGCGGATCTTTTGGATCCAACTCACTTAAGAACATCCTCAATAAATCTACGATTGAGGTACTTTCCTCTTATTTTTCTTCTTTTTAGTCTCGATTGAATTATCCGATTAAAAAGTCCTCAATGATGAACTTAAGGAATTAATGAAAAATCATCAGTGTTATGTATAGACTTGCGACAATATGTATTGCTGAAGTCCCCTGCTTTCAATACTTTATTACATGTTTTTATTTTCCAGGTCCTAATATTAGTTGCAGGATTATGGTAACATTAAGTTAAATAATGGAACCTTTTGTCATTATTTTAAGGCATACGAATTATGATGTCGACTTCTTTAAATGATTTAAATTAATTGGTGGGGCAAATTAATATGTTGTAATACTAAACTTGATTGATTCCAGCAATATGTATAATGGCGAAGAATGTGTAGTGTGTTAATAAATTTTAACTGATTTAATAGAAACCATTACGTATAATTTTTTAATAGATTACACGAACTATCAATTAGGTATTTATCTTCATTTTTATAGTCCTGACTTTTGATTAGGTATATCAATGCTATTTTGTGGTTTCTAGGAATATTGATGATTTTGTTTGTACGTTGTGCTTTGGGTTGTCTAATTTCTTCGATAGAGAACTATAACTAGACAACTACTATAACTAGACAACTACGTAGACATTGCACAAAATAATAAGATAATGTAATTAAGCGATATTCAATAGTTCGAATGACAATATGAAAAATTCAATAATATATGTCACACTCGTATCACGCGACATACAATATAACATAATTAATAGGGAACACTCTTTAAATTTTGAAATACCCATACATTCTTCTCAAAAAACATGCTTTAAAAACATTGTCACTTTTAGTTCCAGCCAATCTATGAATAATTGCAGTCATTTTTGCAAAAAAAGGCATTTGTGCAAAGAAAAATAAAATTATGTTTATAGAAATGTGTGACTAAGTACAAATTTAATTTTTGAAATAAAACATAAAACAATAGTATTAGCAATTTTGTCATGCATTGCAAAAATATGTTTTTTTAAGTAAAAACCTTAATTTTAACCTTTTATCGAGCTATCTCAATTCTGTTATAATATTTTGTATATAACTTCATACAGTAGAGTAAATCACAAATCTTAAAAATATAATTAAATTTAGTGAACTATTAGTTGTTGACGTGTCAAATAAATCATTAAAAAATGTTTTTTTTATTTGCACAATATTCATATTAAGTAAATGGTATAAAATTCATTTGGGTATACAAGTACATCAGTCACATAACATAATTATATGCGTAAACCATAGTCACAAGTTTAATTTATGATTCATTTATATGTATACATTAATGCATTACCCTATAAAAATTATTTTAACTAAAGTGCACCTTTTGTAATTTTTTAAGTTGCCCAAAAAACCATCTCAATATCACATAATTTTGTACATTTACATCCATATACTTTTAATTAATCACGTAAATGTTGGTTTTAAATTATTTGAATAATTTAATTAATAATTATTCACTAATTTACCTAATAAATCCTTAAATGTGATGGTTTCAGTACGTACATCATATTCATATTAAAATAAGGGAAAGACTATCTAGACACAAAATTTTGGTATAATTGGTTACACGGTTAATCTCTACCATTAGATCACCCTCTGAAATTTACCTCTTCATATAAAGATAAAAAGATCCAGCGGCTCAGATCTTTTGTGTCACTAACTATGTCTAATTTTGTGTCCAAATAGGTGGTCTCTTAAAAAAATAGTCAAGTGAATTTTTCATTTAAATATAAAAATATATAATTCAGATATCATAAATAGTATACATGAGTAGTATACTAATATCAACAAAGATAATTTATTATTCATTTATCTTAATAAATTTATTTATAGAATTCTATTTTAATTTTAAATATCCATATTTTGACATTTCTATAGTTATGTCCTATGTGCACTTCATCAGCCGTTTACTAATATTTTATATTTAGATCCAATGAATTTAAATTGCTCACAAAATCTCGAATATAAAGTATTTTAATAACGTATGTATTAGTCACATATGTGTAGACTTACATGTTAATAAAAATCATAATAAAAAATTTGTTTTTAACTACGCAGATGTATATATCACATGCATACATTTATGTACATACAAAACAATAATAAAGTTATTTTGTAAATAACTATGATTGTTTATGTACATAAACAATAGATTTATCGCACACTACATTAAAAAATATACTATTTTTAACTTCAAATAATTCTACAATAAGACCTATATGATTTTGTTATAAAATCCTTCTTAATTCAGATTATTTACTCTTAAGATAATATACTTTAACCAATTACATAATTTCAAAGTTAACATATTTTTAAAAGAAATAAATAATATTGTTTAATATATCTAAAATAATTAAAATATGTTAGTTTCAACATAAACACTTGCTCATATTAACAAGAACAATAAAATTATTATTTTACTTCAAACAAATAAAAGTTACATAATACATACCCTATATAAACATAAACAACAACAACAACAATAATTTATAGTTTATTTATTTTGTCATATTCATCGCATGCTATATAATAAAGTTCCAATTTTAACAATAAAAATTCTAAATACTATATTTTATAATATTATCGTGTGCAACGCACGGGTTTCACACCAGTTATAATTATAAAATTATAATTGTACTTGGGCACGAGGTTAGGTCACATTTGTGGTGGAAGTCTGCCCGGAACCAACCGGCTTATCCAGCAGCCACAAATGTTGGGCCTAATGTGAGAGGTCCAAGTGTGCAAATACGAATTGGGCCATGACACGAGGTTAAGCCCAACTTGTGGGATAAGTCTGCCCGGAACCAACCGGCATATCCAGCATCCACAAGTCGTAGGCTTAATGTGGGAGGTCTGGCCCAGTGTAAAATATAAATGAATAAGATAATGGATTGAGCTATTTAATCTGTTTTAAATAGCAACACCATTTTAACCCGAACGTGTTCATCGATTTATTTTATACATTTTATAATGCATGTTTTAAAGAGCTAATTCCAAAATAAATATTTTGGAAATAATATTATTTTAATATGATAATAGATAGAATATTCAATTTGGATTTAAAATTGAAATAAAAGTTGGAATCGTTTTATAAACGAATTTATAAACATTTTAGAATAAAGTTTGAAAGGAAAATATTATATTTTTCAATGTAATAAAGTTGAAATGAAAATATTACATTTTTCAATGTAATAAAGACTGAATTGAAAATAAAGTTGAAATGAAAGTATTACATTTTTCAATGTAATAAAGTTGAAATGAAAACATTACATTTTCCAATGTAATAAAGATTGAAATGAAAATATTACATTTTTCAATGTAATAAAGGTTGAACTAAAAAGATTTCATTTTTATTTAAGATTGATTACATTAGAAAGAATACTTTTTTTTTAGTTAATTTGTTTCAAAAGAATGAAAAAGATTCATTTTAATGTAAATATACGTTTCAATGTAAAAGAATCAGTGATTAGTTTATTTTAATAAATTAATTAAAATAAATAAAAGGATTAAAGTGGTTTTAATAAAACCAAGATTTTCCGGTACATATATTGGAATGGATTTGAATGGAAATAATCTTCGGATTATTTCAGTATTGGATTTTGTGATTATACGGATATTATTGTGGGAATTTGGAAGATATTAATATCGTTATTCCCAATTTGATATACGTTAATTTTCAGAATTTGATATTGAACATAAATCGATATAATTTCTATTCAAAGCATGATATTTAATATCAGATTAAAATTTGGGTTTGTCGTGAATAGTGTCTTAGATAACACTGTTCTTAAACCCATTTGGGAAAGAATAAATCTTTTAATTAAGATTTAAATAAGATTTCCAATTATTAAACATAATTGAAATTAAGTGAAACTGACTTTTGGGTTAATTGCGAACAATGTTTTTAAATGACATTAGTTCTTTAAACCCGATTGACAGTGAAATTTAGATTGGTAATTCATAAATATTTTAACTAAGATTTAGTGAAATATTCTAAAGAGAAGTTTCAATTTAACATATTAAATTGAAATACGATTTTGGGTTTATTGTGAACGATGTTTTAGGCAACATTTGTTCTTTAACCCAGTTAAAGGCAAGATTGTTTCTTGAAAGTTAAATAATCATTAAATAATGATTCTTGAAGATTAAAACTAAATATAGTTTTAATAAATCTTTAATTGGATTGAATGAGGATAAAAGTAATTAAATTTACTTAATTCAAGGAAATAAACGATAATGGAGTACCACTAGTTTTACTCCAAGCGGTAGTTAAATCTTTAATTAGATTTGATCGATAAAACGGTAATTAAGTTTATCGTAACACATTGGGTGTTAGATATGGAGTACCACCAGTTTGCTCCATGGGTTGTGTAGGTTGGGAATAGGATATTAATTAATGATTACTTCGGTAAGGCGTTAATCCCGACTAATTGAATAAACCTTAATTTGGTTTAAATTAAAATCAAAGAATACTCTTGATTGGAATGAGGCGTTGGTTGTGTTTTAAAGCACATGATTTTAAATTACGCAAATTATTCAGAAAGGTCGGGTTTAACCCATTCTGAATAATTCATACGACGATTGAAGATCGATGATGAAGACAGTTATTGAAGACCGGGAAATTTCCATATCGAATGGATGATTATTGATATCTTGATTGGACCGTACACCCAAAATGAGGGAAAAATTGGTGATCATTCAGACGTATTTGGAGATCTACCGGATATGGTTTCGTTCATACCCAGAACGGACTGATAAATGGATTGTGTGTCTGACATTGTATTCCTTTATATTGTATTCGTTGATCTCTATTTAATATATAGCTGTTTGGTGGCGGAGAATTTATTCTCTTGCTTAACACGCTGTTATATATCGATAGATGAATAAATGATATGGTATGGCCTGATAATGTGGCATGCTAAGATGCATATGATCAAGGCATTTATTGAAAAGCAGAGCCTTGTGGATGAAGACCAAAGCATAGCTTTTATATAGCGCTGCTTTGGATACAACGTGACTTCGCGGGCCTCACACACCACGGTATGATGGTGAACGATTTGTTTGATAATGTTCGGTTTGACCAATATACTTTATACGGATTTGGGGTCGTCCGATGGGCTAGGGTGGTCGCTCCACCCTAGAAATGGGATAGGTCATTTCAGCCGAATCTCATGAGGATAGATCAGATTACTGCTCATCCAAAGTGCGCAGTATATGTATTTCAGTGTTTTCTCTTGCCGAGACGTAAGCCGTGGAGATACATTCGCGATTGATCTTTCGAATCAGTAGCCATCATGATGGAATCCAATTTTCCAATACGATCTTACGGTTTTTAGTTGTATACTTATATGGTGACATAACATATTATGCCGCTTACATAACATATTATGCCACCTAATTTTGATACTTTTATATTCGAAATTGTTTTCTACACTGTGCACTCATAGTATAAAAGATGAATTTCGCGTATTAAGCATTTTTGACCATTATAAGGTAAACTCTATCCTTCGGCGTTCGTTGCAAGGGACTTGAGTCTTATAATGGTTTCATTTTCTAAAAGCATTGTGTTGTTTTTATGCACTGGTATTCTTGGGAGGAAACCCGTTCCGCGATAGCGGCGTGGTCCCTTGATTTACCTAACTTTAAAATAAAGTTAATAAATGTTTTGAGTTCTCATACCAGTCCCATGACTGACCTGGAGTTTATTGTTTTAACCTAAACTCTGGGTGCCCATATTTTCCACACGGGCAGCTAGTAGTTTTGGTTTTGCAGATATTTATTCACAGGATTCTGGTTTACAGCTGAAGCGATATTCGGAAAGCTCTGTATCCGTGTATTTCTTTCAGTTGTATTTTGTATTATTTTTTCCGCTGCTATTTAAATGTAATTTAAACTCTGATATTATTGTATTTCTAATGTATACTATTATTCATACTCTGGAAAATTCTTGTACCCTGATGTAATTGTTGTAACAGCAATAAAATGTTCTTCTGTTTTGTGTTCTGATGTGTGTTGTTCTCAAAGCAATCCGGCTTTTCTTTACGGGGAAGTTTGGGTCATTTCACATGAATAATTTAATCATATACTATAATTTTCTTAACTAAAATTTTATATTCGACCTAGTTTAACTATTTACTTCTGTTCACAGTTTCAACAGTCTGACCCCTTTACAAATAAAATATTGAGCTGACTGGATCCATCCCGTTTGTTCCCTAAATTTTGGTTTATAATAAACTAATCATGTTCAAATTAAATTAATCGGCTAATATAATTACATTGATTAGAGGATAAAATCACGGCCGTATTGAATTGCTCCCAGATTCTTCGTGTATCTTATTGGTTCCAGAACTTGGTTCCATGTTTCACGCTTCAACATCTGCTTCCTACCCAACCTTCGAACCACGTTGTCATCATCCAGCGCGAAATGCATAAGTCTCTAAATTTCTGTCTCACTCCCAAAATGTGCCACATCAAGGAAACAAGGACCGTTAAACCCCTTTGCTTCCTACAGTTTTTCTTCTTCAGTCATCCAGCTTTAACACAGAAAACTCATGCCCTCAAGACTTCATCCACCGCTCCGCCATGTCCGATGATTGGACTCTGATCGGATGTTACCAGCATAGGTGCCTTAACCTCCTCCCCTTCGACAGCATTGCCGCCACGTCCAGGTACATGATCCGCTGCAGAAAACCAACGAAGATCGGAGGTTTCTTGATGATATTCCGACCAGCATGGTTATTCTCTGACGATCATAGCCGTTGAAGTCGTCGAGCTCATGGAGCTTAACGTTTTTGCAGTTGGTGATCCTTTCATTTGATGCGTGGATATGGAAATAAGGAGGAAGTGGCTAGGATAGTTTCTGCTGTTCAATGGAAATGGAGGCGGTAGTAATTTTTTGACCGGAGGACTTAGAGTTACGCAAGAATGGGTTTATATATACGTTGGAGACAAATTATTATTTTATTATATGAAACTTGACCATGAAGTAATTTATTAAAACAACCTCAAACGATCTCCTTTTTTTGTCAATATAAGGTAATCCTAGCATAAAAAAATATTCCAGACCCGATGGGACAGGTTTCGTCAAATTCTTGAGGTCATTTGTGAAAAGTCCTTTATAAATATCGATGAAAAAATCAAGCATTTAAAATTTCTATAATTATAGAAAAATCCAATAAATTTGAAACCTTGACACTTTACTAGACCTTTTTTGTACGAATCCAATGAAATTTGTTTTGTTAAAATCAGAATTCATTTGGCCAGTCGTTTATTCCTTTAAAGTTACCCCTGTCTGAATTGACCAAAATAATTAAATAAAACAGAGATGTTTTTGGCCACCAAAGTCACATACGACATCTGTTTGCCATGAAATTTGATTTTTTCTGTAATAATTTAACGATATGGTCCCAATGAAACTAATTTCATCAAAAACTGAGGCCGTTTGGAAAAATGGCTATTTTTAACGCTTATATAATATTAATAAAATATTAATTAAATTTATAAATAATTCAGTAGAATAAAAATAAATTATTTTTATCATATATATTCAAACAGAATATATGTACAACTTTAAATATAAAATATACAACTCAATTTAGGGATAAACGTTATTCAGTTTATATTTAAACCCCTATTTAATTTATTAAATAAACCTTATCGTTTATTTAACGATTTCCATAGTGACTATTTTAAAAATTGATTTGGACATAACTAACAATCTATAACACGAAATCTAGATTTTTCTATTCCATGTGAAAATTATAATGAACAAGATTCTAACGCTTCTTCTTTCACAGAAATTCAACTTATATCGGATCCTGTATATCCAGTTAAAGTTCAAAACTCTATATTACGAACTGTCGCGCCATTTCGAGCTCGATTTTAAATTAAATAAAATTTAATGTTCAAATTTCATTTTTAAACGAATTAAATATTTTAAATCCATTTAAAATTCCAAATAAATATTTAATATAATAAATTAAATCAAATATTTGACTACTAAAAATATGGGACATTACATTCTTCCCCTCTTAAAAGTATTTCGTCCTTGAAATTACTAAGGTGGAAAAATGTTATAAACCCACTATCTCTTCGAAAACCCAATTAATTCCAAATCGAAAACCAATTTATTATTGTAAATAAAAAATTTAAAAATATCAAAAAAATTCTAGCACGTTAAATTTCCAGAAAAATTCGGCAGAGTCTCCCCTGTACGGAGTGACTTCAGCAATATTGCAGGAACAAATAATATATATACATCGACCTACACGGTTGGAAAATAAAAATCAAAACCCAAAATTTATACCTTGCATAGGCATACCTTTTACAAGTGCTATTTAGCATATTTGCTCAATTTACGTGCAGTCTACGCAACCAAACTTAATTCTTATGGCCTTCTAGTACATGTACTCTACTCAGTTCAATATATAAGTAACAAATTTATGAAATTCTTAACTGATACTTCATTACTCAACAAATATAACTACATAAATTTCCAAAATCAAACATAGAGCCTCATTCATGTGTAAATATCGGGTTAAATCATTAATTTCAATTCATATGCCTCCTCATTCCAAATTTATTATACTGGAATTTATTATTTAGTTTGTAATTCATTCAGATCCATTAAACTATTGATTATTTCAATTCAAACAATCTACCATCTAATAACAAACAATTCACAATCAACAACCAACACACAACCAACTCAATCAAATCAATTGAATTTTTATTCAATATTAACATTTACTTTAATTCAACATAATTGAACATCAATTGATTAATATTCGATTGATTTCTATTTAATTATTAATTATTCAAATTATAAATTACAAATTTATCTAAATTAATTTCAATATCATTAATTATTTAATTTCACTTAACCAAGTTAAGGTCCAATTCAAATTTTAAATCCAATTTGAATTCGATTCAAATCAAATAACTCACAATATCCCAATAATCCGATAAATTATTTCTTTTTTATACAAAAATATAATTTGGGTAAAATTACTTCATTTACCCTCTTTACAAAACAATACTGTATCCATTAACAGTTCAATGTTTCTCAACACTTGAACCAACCAAACAATACAATACAAAACATTTGTATATAAAAATTACAAATACGCTCTCATATATATATACACTCAATCTCGATCTAGGGTATTACTAACTTTATCTCTATCGAGTTACGCCATAGAGTTGTGGTTATTACTAAACCAATATCTCTGATAGCACTGTAACGACCCGATAGAATTCGATGCCCGAATTCTGACAATAATACATAAATCCCGTATTACCTTCCAAAACTCAAGTATCGAAAACACAGATAGTTATTAGTAAGAAATTAGAGGGTGAGAAAAGAAAGAAATATTAGAATATAAGAAGGAGAAGAACAAAATACAACATAGAGTCTCACATCGCTGTGGAACAAAATATAATATAGAAATAAATCTTTATAGAGAGCTTTAAATAAAACTTACAATCATCAGAGTACATCAACACATATGGACAGTTATATTAATCTGTCCTTGTATACAACACACGTCAGAATAAATACTAGATATCATACGTCTGAACACCTACAGCTCGTCTCTAGACTTCGCAGTATCCGATAACCTGAACCTGTACGACCTGGTCTAACCCGAGCATTACAAATGATGGGTCAGTCAGGTGAACTAGAGTGAGAAAAACACATTAAGTTTATAGGTATCACACAAGTTGATTTTAAAGTCAAAATCCTTTTGAAAGAAAAGGATAATCGTAAGACCAAATTCACACATAAATACAGACGGTTTTTACCTTATGATAACCCAAAACATTTTTGAAATCAATATCTTTTCTGATATTATAACAGTGTCTAAATACAAATAAATCTAAATCTAGCAGAACGCTTGCATCTCATGCTCTACATATATAGTATACAATCAAAACCATGGGCTCTTATTGGAGTATGGATTTCCTGGCAAGGTATGGGACCACATTTCTGATAATGTACCTCTGGAGATGAATACATTGGGGTTCAACAAGAACATCCTGTAACCCAGGATAAACATGGTCGGCCCCTCATTTCTCTTGAGAGTACCGAATATATCATTACCTCGGTTGGAGGCCAGCCAACCAAACTGATAGCATACATACAAAAATTAAAATGGGAGAACCGTAGGCATTTGATTTCACTAGATCTGGTAATGATATAACTTTTTGATGGGTGCGACCCATATAGCCATGCGACCCATCCGATTTTGTTCCATTTCTCGATTGATGAGGCTAGAAGTTAAGCTTATCCTTTAGAACAACATTTCTCCATTCACTTTGAATGCCACATCGTCAGATCCACCAGAAATCACAAATAACTAATTGACGTCCACAAAAATACACTAGTTGTTAAGCTAAAGAAGTTTCCCTTCTATGCCTCCAAATTGCTACGTTTGAAGAAACCAACGTACGCGATCCCTCTGGAAATACTCCGTTAGACATCCATCCACAAGTCATCTAGGAACAGGATGAACCGAAGGCACCGTCCCACTACATCCTAGGTACCACTCTATAGATCAGTAGCGAGTAGTCCTTGCAATCCGAAGATTTCAACCACGACAGAACCATAGTTTATCTCTGTGTTACAACACATCCCTTTGTTTGTGAAGATCTTCGGTCTTCAATGCTCCATCTTCAATAATCATCTTCCATGTATTTGCTGGTTCGGAATAATTTTCGAATATAATTTGATCTCGGTCTTTCCGTACCAACAATCGTATTGGCTAGATTTGATAGTCGGTTATTTAGCTATCAAATAAATAACCGTGAGAATAAAATGAGTTCACTGATTTAGTACTCAACATTACATGGCCTCTTTAATTCAAAATAATTAAATAATGTAAATTAAACTTCTAAATATCTCAATATTTTTAACACGTTATTTACTTCTTATTTAACATGAGATTATTTTCAAAACTATTTCAACTACATTAGAATTAAATCATATATACATACATATATATGTGTGTGTTTGTGTGTGTGTGTGTGTATTCTCAACCTTGGTTTTAACAAATTTCACGTAAAACTTTGTTACTTGAAATCAATATCCAATTTCAATTCATCGAATAAAATCATTGCAAAAACTCAACTTTTATTTCCCTTTACTATTGGAAATATCGTTATAAATATATATATGTGTATATATATATATTCTCAAGTCTTCCTACTTCCGTTACTTTGGAAATCTCATTATAAATATTCTCAATCTGGCGATTAACATTGCTTTATTATTTCACATATGGAAATAATAAATTATTCTGAACTTCTTCCCCCTTACAACTAATGTCATCCTCAGATAATCCCGAAGTCGTTCAAGTTAGGGTATTTACTTGCCTCTCAGACCATGATCAGCAACGTTCTTATCTTAAGATAGATATGAGTTGTAATTAAAACCCATATTTCATTTTAATATCAAAAACAAATCTCATTTAACTATTTTATCTAAAATACGGTTTTATAAAACCTTTTTACTTTTGGAAATCCCCTTCTCGAATATAACTATTACTTCTTAATTTATTGATTAAGAAATAAATTGCTAAAATATCACTCTCCCTTCCGCTTCTTTAACCAATTCATTTTATAACTTGGATTTTGGTTCCAAAACCTCATTACTCACTTCTTTACCAAATTCACTTTTAACACTCTTTGTTTTTTTATCCATTCGACCATTTCCCCCTTTTAAATATTATTTTTATTCCCCAATTATACTTAATTCCATGATTAAGTAACATTTATTTAAAATTAATTATTTAACACCTCATCTCTTTGTATAAACATCGTTTATATAATTTTGGTTTAATAGAAAACCTTTTATTCTCAATTTCCTTTTTCATAATTCAAACAATAAGACAGAATTCCTTTTATAATTTCATTATAAAAATTCGGGTTTTAATATAAAACCATTTGTAAACTCCTTTCACGATTCAATTAGATTTCATTCCAATTTTGATTCCTTTTTATAATAATTTTCATTAAAAGAAATCTTTTAAATTCTTATTAATTAAAATAATAATTCACTTCGATCATTATCTACTACAGCATTAGTTAATTTCTTTTATTAACTAAATAATGGTAAATTTCTTTTTAAAAACTTATTAAAATTATAATAAATATTCATTAAACTATTTCATTAGATTAATTTAAAACAAATTAATTTAATAATACATCCCAGATAAAACAGTTGACTTAGTTAACTCAAAACATGGTTATCTCGTCAATCGATTTCAATTAGTTACCACTTTAAATTAATAATATAAATAATTTCATTTAATTGTTTCTTAAAAACAATTATCCCAATCTTTACCATTTGGTTAATTTTATACTCTCTTGCTTAAAAATCTGATTAATATCAGAATTTGTTTTATAAAATCATTTAATAATTAAATATAAACTTAAATAGTAAATAATAAATATTTATTACCTTTTAATGATTTGTATTTAAATTAATCTATATCAGTTATGAAATAGATTTTATAACTTCATTTTTATCGATTTACCTGGCGGTAAAACATTATTTAGAAAACGGTTGATTTATCGGCCATATGCTGCCAATTACTTAACCAATATTGCCTATTGGTTAAAACAAAACAATCGTTGAATTCTAGGTCAACGGTCAACAAACAAATCAATCATCCAATTAGAACAGTTCATATAATGATAATATGAAAATAAATAATATTAAATATATTTGAGGAATACCGTTGGATCCCTCCAACCTGTTCTTCCCTGTATTCACATAGATTATTTCAAATAATATTATTCAATTTAA
>JASFAX010002644.1:0-45190 GCA_030737875.1 Allium sativum | reverse complement strand
ATATGAGTAACAGTAGTTCAAGCCAATATCATGAAGTTGCAATGGAAAACCATTAGACAATTCTGAATTCCAATTATCTTAAATTTGCTGTGTTACTATAACCCTTATGGAAAGTCTACTGAAGTGTGGTAAAACAGATGAAAATGATGTTAAAATAGATCAAATTGATGTTAAACAATATCAATATACTGCTGTCGCCATCAAGATTTGTGCTTGTGACCACCACGGCCGGCGACTAACCACTGTACGAACCCTGCTGGCTCTGACGGTTGTACGTCAACCATAGTGTTAAAAAAAGAATTGTGGAACGGTCACTAGCAGAAACCCAGGTGATGATGGTAATACACTAGCCAGATTTTAGGGCTTTTTAATTGGGTTAGTGTGCTTGGTCTAGGGCGCTCAAACTCCACCTATATTCCATCATAAGTTTTTCAGTCCAACCTCAAATCAAAGCTTTCACAAAAAAAAAAAAAAAAGAAAAAAAAAAAAAAAAAAAACACCGGATACACAAATGCATATGTACATACAAAGGTGCTATGCACACAGATAATGTGTGGGTCGGTTTGGGTTACTGCTTACTAGTTGTGTTCAGATTACTTAAACTCTCAGTTATGACATCAAAGCATGTAGCAGACAATATTTTACTTTTCAATGCACAGCACATGTACAATACGAAATAAGGAGAATGCTACACTAAGGACCTCGGGAATATTGGAGAAAAATGGGCAGAATTTGGTTGTTGTTTTTTTTTTTTTTTTTTTTGGGGTATGCTTTTTTTTTTTTGTGTGTGTGTGTTTGGGGGGGGGGGGGGGCTATGGAGTGTATGCCCCCCCCCCCCCAAAAAAAAAATTTGATTCCTACGTGTGTTTTTTCGAAGTATTCAAGATGTTTACATCATGATCAAAGCACAAAAAAATGACGCATACTGACTATTAGACGATAGATTTTAAAATCAAATATTTACCCTTTGATAACATACTGACTATTCGACGATAGAATGCATATTATTTGACTTTAATTGTATGTTATTCCCATCCATTAAGGAAATGCGTAAAGAACCAAAATGCCTTATTTTATTTGCAACGCAAATGTACAGTTATTTTTAAGACAAAACTTGTCTGAGTTAATTGGCACGTATATCACTTGAAGGCTAGAATGAATTAATCTTTACTTAGAAATGGTTCCTACGCCGATACATCCATGTACTGCCAGCTGAATGTATTGAGAGGGAAGTTACAAATTGCTAGATCAATTTATTCATTAGCAATAAGATATTGAACCAAACTAGACGTAGATGACTGAACCTTCGAAATTGAAAATGAATTCCATCCAAATTCAAAGCCTACTTGTTAAGAAAATATATATCTGGTTGATATCCTCACCAGCCATGCAGTGGAGAAGAATATTAATGTTGGTTTAAACATTGTTACCTCTTCTCATCCCACTATCATCTAGCACATCATCATGTATTAAACTTGCTGTATGAATCATCTCAATTATCTCTGCCAATCTCTGATGTTGTGGTGTTAATTGCCTGGGTATCAACAGGAAATCATAATCAATGTCAACATCTGTTCAAAATATCGTCAACAAATAACATACAGAAATGATCAAATAACTTACGATAAACCTGCCATTTGAGCTGTCGCCCTTGAGACCAGGAAAACCAAAGCAGGTCTTAACCTTTTCCCTCCTGCACCAAATATTTGTTCAGCGGCAGAGACTAACACTGGATTTTCATCACCAATAATCTAGCATGACGAAAGTTTATCATGTAAGAGAAAATTTAAAGCCTTAATATGAATCTGAATTGATTCTTCCAAGTGCAATTCAGCTTAGTAATAACTAGAACTGGTCTGTGCATTAACAGAAACAAGATCAAGAAGGTTCGGTATTGTTTGTTTAAAATAAATTGTCACTTGTTTGACCACTTATAGACCATTAAGCGCTTTTATGTTTGTTTTAAATAAGCATTCAGATCTCAAATGCATATTCAGTGAAAACATGTTAAGCGCGTTCATAGTGTTTTTTGTAGTTCTGAATGCTTAATTGTAATTTTTGTCATATACTACCCTTAGTTATTATTTTTTATATACCGTAAAAATACACTGAATATTCAATAAAATTAGAACAAAAAAGTATAAAATTTTATTATACTTAAGATTTCACCCATTCCAAATTATATTTTTGTTAAATTTCTAAATCAGAATTATATTTTAGAATCAGCAGCAAGATAATGCTAATATGCTAATGTAGTGTCTTCGGTTTCGTTCAACGTGTATTTATTTTATCAAATAATAGTTTGATCATTTTCAACTTTCATTTATCTTTAAAGTGAACATAATTTCATAAACCAAATTATTACATTTGCCTTCTATGGGCCATTACTTCAAATGACTTTAAAAGTAAACAGTTCTCTATTAAAGATGAGGCTACTGATATCCAGGACTTAGGTGAAATGAAGAGTAAAAATAAAAGTTGCGAATAGTACATAAAAAATAAGAGTATGTCGTTTGCATGGAAGCAACGGTTAATTATACAACAATCTTCTTATGAGCAGATAAGCTACTAAGTCTGAATCTGCACTAAACATTATATGTACTGAAAAGAACAGTTCTGCGGGGTTTTGTATGTATAAGAGTATCCCAATGGGATGGATTGAGACACGTCAGTTCGAATTAGGTTGACCTCCAATCCATCTCCCAATGGAAAAAAACACAAAGCCCAACCGGGTCTTTGTGTTTGTTCTTAGCCGGATAAGAGCAAGGTCGTGAATTGCAATTCACGATCGTTGAATAGTAGTCAACGCGACAGTGTGCATTGCAATCCACATCGTTCTCTTAGCATGTTAAACTTTAGCCCATTAAGATCGTGGATTGCCAAAACACGGCTTTAGCCAGCTAAAATATAACCGGCTAAGCATAGGCCGACTAAGCCAGCAACCCCTTCTGGTTACCAAAACAACCCAAATTACAACGAACCACTCTCGTTTGGGGTCAATGCCATTCCAATTGACAACCAGTTGGAGAGCTCTAACGAACTAATGAATATAGGCTCTGTCTATTAACCCTCATTATTTGTCTTTGACACCACGCTATTTCAACTAAAAATATCAAACCTTGTTATTTCCTTACGCATCCCAATTTAACCTTGGATATTAAAAAAAAAAAATCAATTCTAACATGAGTTTCTTTGATATCCACGCACACCATGAGTGAGGTTACCATGTTATCAAAGCTTGCGATGAACGAGGTTTTTATGTGAACCAAGCTCAGTGCAAATTCAATGATAACCAAGTTTGGTGTAACAGATGCTCTTCCATGAGACGTTATTATGTTTCTTCACGAATTACGTGCAAACTGCAGATCTTCTCTTCCATGCAATAATGAGAAGGTAAGTAGAAAAAAATCATAAATCTGATGAGGGATGAAAGGCAAATGAAAGGGGTTAATGGATGCGATAGCCAAGTATACACAATACCAAATCAAGCTCGGTTTGGGAGAAAATTATACAAAAAGGAAAACCAATGAGCATACCGACTTTAAGTTATTATTTAGCCTGAGAAGATCAGCAGAGACAACTTCTATCAGAGAAGAAACCGACACAGGACTACTAACACTAGCATCCAAAGTTCCTGAGGCATAAGCTGCAATAGTAAAAGAACCAAATAATAGCATATCGCAGCCAATCTTTAGTAAACGCCAGAAAAAAGGGAAAAAAAAAGAAAAAAAAATTAAACGAAACAAACAAAAACATACCATTATGAATAGTAGAAACTTTGCTCCGAACGCTTTGTGCGCGTTTGAAGAACAAGCTTGGTTGCGGCACAGAAGAAGACAAACAAAACATACTCGTACTTGAACAAGAGCTGATTGAATTCATAACGGAATGGTTCAGAAACAAAAATCCATAAACAGAAAGGGTTGAAATGGCCGATACCAAGTGTCGGAGTTCGAATTTTGATTTAAGTACGATTAATGCGCAGATTTATTGAGGGAGGGAATTCGTTTGGTTTGAAAAGAGAAGAGGATTGAGGTGTGGATGTATGAGATCCACAAAGGAGTTTGTGAACTGAGAACTCCTTATCATTTTGAGGAGAGTATTATGTTAGTGTTTCAGACCAATAATTTGTGTATATAAAGATTTTAAGCCGACGTATGAATGTGTGTGGTTATTTATTTATTTATTTGTATATTTATCCATATATTTTTGAAGAAAAATATGTATATTTTCCTTTTTTTCCTTTTGCATTTTTAAATTAGTGACAAGTAGTATAGTTTAAAATAAATTTATTTAATGAAAAGTAGGGATGAATTAAATTTGAATTTCATTTATCTATCTTATTAGAAAAGAATCCAACTCCCCTTTACCTTTTCTTTTGGTAGAGTATATACAAGATGGCTGTTTAAGAGAACTATGTCAGTTTAGAAGTATTTATGTGATATAATAAGTAAGTAAAGCATATTCACAAGCAAATAAACACACGCATATGTCCCTTTTGTAGCATGTATCCTTTATCGCAGCATTTTTATTCAACTTATGGAGATGCAGAATTTTGCTATTATGGTTGTTTTTTATCATTGCTGTTTGTACCACCTTTTGTATTTTGTTTTATTTTTAAACTTGAGTACTTCGTAGTAAAATAGTACCATAAGACTTGAGTTAGGATACATTTTATGGAATATTATAAGGTAGATAATATTATTTTGAAAGACAAATTTTCAAACATTTTTCATCTTAACGAACGCCTCTTCAAAATTTAGTTACAAAGACATCAGATAAAAATGAAAGTATGTAAAATCATTATATGAAAAGATTATGCAAAACTGATACCATGCGCATTGTTCTTCCCATCGAGTTATTGTTCTTATAGTGAATTTAATTGAAAAATTTGTCTTTTTCTACTAAGAAATTAGAGCATGTCCTTAAAACTAAAATATTAATGAATTTTGTTACTTATACTATTTACCTATAAAGTATACCACTAATTCTATCATGCGTTAGGTTAGTCCACTGTATTTGATGTAGTTATAATGTTTGAATTGTTACTGTGAATATATAATAAACTAAAATATTTGATTAAATAATAACATGTGTCATAATATATAAAAATAATTGATTTCATACAAATTAATTTGATTAAAATTAAAACACCAAAAACCTGTAATAATCACCGCTGAATATGATTACTATAAAAAAATACTTATGTAAACACAAAAAAAAAAAAAAAGATATAAGAAAGATTAGTAAAAGAATTTCTTTTCGGAGTTTCTTTCTTTTTGCCATGATGTCAGTGAATCTTATTGGCGGAAAGTTGCGCACGTCAAGAAATTCTAGACAAATGGAACAAAATTAGGAACGCCGTCATTGTAAAATTCATAATAACATGTGTATGTAAGTGTATATATATTTATATACATATGGTAAAAGTAACATTGCAATATACTCGGAATCCATATTACAAAATTGTCAGGTACAATTTTCCTAACAGCCATGGATAGCCAATTCAAAAACCCACTTTACAAAGTTGGAGTAAAATGAGAATGAAAATGAAAGAGTGAGAGGATTTAGGAAAGTCGACCCCTTTCTTCGTGGAGGTGTGTGTTTAAATGTAGAGAATTTGAACTGTTGGATTCTCGAAACATGGAATTCCATTAAAATCAGCATCCATAAGTAATCCATGCAGCATATAATCGAAATGGCATATGGAATTTTATTTAATGATAGTTATGAATCAAGATTATACATGATAGCCTAATTGAAACCTTCAGTTATATCTCCAACTTGTTGCTTTAAGGTAGCAAGTGATAATACTAATTCACGGCGACACTATGTGTTCTTGATGAATTTTAGTTACTGAATTGAGTATGATAATGTCTTGGGAGCCTTCCACGATAGCTTAAATCACCCATTTTAGAAGTGTCCGCGATGGCATGTTAGAACTTCTAAAAATGTACGTGATGGATTCATTGAACTTTTAGTGATAGCTTTAATTAATAATGTTAGGGCTGCATGTAGTATCATAGAAAAAAATTCTCCACGATGGTTTTGTGGAACTTTTTTATAAAAGCTTTAAGGAAACTCTTCAAGATGGCTTTATTAAACTCTTTATAGTAGCCTTAAGGAATGGCTTTTCCCTATGTTGCTTGATGACGGACCTAATGTGCTTTTTACTCACAATAACTGTAACAACCAGCATATTTCACGCTAATATATTTAAATATTTTATTCAAATATAACATTGTTGGTCGAGTTTATGTCCGAAAAGACACTTTTTTCAAGCAGATGAATTCGGACTCGAGATCACTTTCATTTAGTTCAAAATGTCATTTACGACAAATAAAAATGTAAACATCAATATGTTTGGAGTTAGTGAAATTTGGGACTTTGATTGGAGTTTGAATTAGTAAACCTGGCCCACTTCCTTATAACCCCACAACCCCCCTCTCCTAGTCACTTCATTCTAATACTTAAAGAAAATAGAAATGAGGAAAGGAATGTGAAATTAAAATTCCCGAAACCTAGTTGAATCCTAGGAGCTCCAATTTGTGTAGAAATCATGTGCAAATCCAAGGAGAAGAGAGGTAAGCTCAATCTTCGTCTTCTCCAACTTGTTTCCTCTTCAATCCTTGTTATTTTCTAAACATAATTCTTAGGAAATATCATGTATTTTTGTATAGGTTGAAGATTTCTGAGTTATATTGGAGAAAGGAGCTACTTAGCTTGGTTTTATACCTCATAGCCGATTCCAACAATCAAAGGTGAGTTCTTGCGAACTCACATCTATGACTCAAGCCGATAGGCTTGGGTAGTGTGCACATGGCATGAATGAGTTGCGATTGAATTGTGTTTTTTGGTTCGTTTGTGTGACTTACCAATTTATGAGTTTTGAATTCATTTCGACGAATTCCAGTGTAATCTTATAGGCATTCGTGTTGTGTCATCTTATGGTTTCGACGTGTCTTTGAAGCTTCATTTCCACTTATATAATGTTATAAGCCTTCATTGATCGCTCGAAATAGTTTTGGATATTCACTACCTAGGAAACTAGTGCCCAGGCTATTATTCAACTGGTTGACCTATAACTGAATTTATTAAAAAAAAAGTGCACATCATACTTTAGCCGGCTGAATCGAAAATTCAACCGACTTATTAGGTCATTCAATTGGTTGAAGTTCAGGAAAAAGAAATGAGTTTTTGGAAAACAGGTTAGGCCGTCTGAATTATGTTTTCTGCTACTGACTCGTGGAGACCACGGTCAACAGTCTAGTTTGATTCAGGCTTATCCCGGTTGAGTTTCAGGTCGTTTTCTCTTTTCCTTCGACTTTTCAGTTGCTCTAATCCATGTTTTCAGCAGCTCTGTCAGATGGACTTTCGATTCACTTTGGATAAACTAGTTTATAATCGATAATCATGGGATTTTATTTACGTTATTAAAATGTGAAATTTGGGGTCGTTTGTTATTACAATCGATATTTGATGAGATTTGCCACTTCAAACTATAAAAGGTTTTATATTATTAGTAGATACCAAATCTTTTAATAAATTGGTTTCTAATTTACTTCATTATACGAAGTTATTTTATAAATTGTCTTCTAATCTACTAGTATATTTATATAAAACTTTTCCTCGCTCGTATGAGAAATCCAATTAAACGCCTTAGTAAAACAAGGACTATAAACTCTTGTGTTGCTTCAGTGGTTAAATCTTGAACTCATTTGATTGAAAACTATGGCAATGATCGTTTGATATTTCTAGTGGAATATACAAATTGTTCGTAAATATTTGAGTAGAGCATGTGGTTATGGGACATGTAGATTGACTCTTATATTTACTAGCTTGGAGTAGTTTACACTACACTTGATCAATTGTGATCATTATGAACTTCAGACTATCTTGAGAAACATCAATTCACTGGATTATATCTATGATCTTCATATCATCCAGAGGAACTTTGGTTCATTTGATTATGTCGACGATCTTCAGATCGTCTTGAGGAATTTCAGTTCATTTGATTATATCGATGGTCTCCGGATCATCCTAAGGAACTTCAGTTCATTTGATTATATTGATGATGTTCTGATCTTCCTGAGGATTTTGGATCATTTCATATTGATAGGATTTGCGATACCTTATCTTAGGAGTAGTTTTATGATCTAGGATGAGATATCCTTATATAGCACCGAGATTTCATTGATATATTGTATGGACATTTTAAGCCTTCACATTTTACACGTGAACATTGTTGTTGTTGCTTATATGTCATTTTCTGTTTATAACTCTTATCATATCTCAATTTATTATGATGAGTACAGTTAATATATCTGTTTATTGTTAATTTTCTTATAAATAACACTCGGGTCAAACTGAAGTATTACGGGTGCTTCTTCAAGACTTCTTGCAGGGACAACTTCTTGACTCTTGGCAACTATGTTAGCATTGTAGTATTTTGAGTTATATGCATATGAGATTCCTTTGTATACATATTATTGTATGAAGCCTTGTACCTATTCTTTTGTTGTTAAGTGGATCGAGTATGACCCATAGCTTTGTGTATACACTTATGTTTTATATTCATATCTATTTTCGCCTTAGTAATGTGAATATCAGTGTCTAGCTTTGATTATATTATTATGTATTTTATATTGATTATGAATTATATATATCCACTTTGTAGTTGGTTTGAACTTGAATTAGATGTGTCAGATTTCCTCATGAAATAAAAAAATAAGATCACATTATCCGACATATTTAATACTCGTTCAAAGCCATTATACAAATGGTCGCCCCTTATCAACCTTATTCTTTAGGTTAGCTGATATCATTGCTTGCGATGACCATGACTAACATAAGTATAGAGGTAGGACGTAATAGTTGGTATCAGAGCCAATTTCGAAATAATATAAGATATATGGCGAGGATCATTATCCTAAGTCTCTCTTACGAAATCGTGTTTAGGATTTAACTCGAGTCTTAGGACCCGTCATATCCTGTCTTTTATCATGATCCTTTCTTTAACCAATCAAATTTATGAGTTCATCATTGTGAAATCCTGGCCTAGACAAACCTAGAGTCTCGTCCCTTTCGTGAGTAGGAATTCAGATTATTTCCAATTTTTGAGTTGAAATAACCTTTGGGGCTTAGTTGTGAAGATTTCTAAATTATTTTATAGAACAGTTTAATAAAATAATTTTGGCCGAGTAAAATACTAATTCGTTTGAGATTAGCTTTGCAAGATGAAAGCGGATAAATTATTTCCGCTAAGCACTATGAAATGGTTGTTTGTCTATTTCTTATTACAAATTTAATTCATGAATAAATGGTTGCACATTTGATTATTTATTTACAAGTTGCTCCTATTTGGACGTAATTTGTTTTATTGTGTTGAGTTTCACATTAAATATGTTAAAAATTCTAATCGGGAGGTGGGATGCCATGATATTGATAGGAGTTTTTGAACACTTCAATGAGATAATTCTGACACAACACTTGTAAATGATGTGCATCGCCATTGAACCTTAGCATTAGTAATTTGATATAAATAAATGGTGAGGCAAATCATTAGTATTGATTGTTAATTTGAAACCTTAATGCTTTTAATAAGATAATGATTTGAGAATGGATATATATATATATATATATATATATATATATGACCATCATATATATCCTTTACACGTTTCATTGTTAGAAATTTAACTATGAAGTTTGGGATATCTTATTTTAGAAAGGAAGCTAACGCCTTTCAAGGTACCTTTCTCTCTATTCTTTATGATGATGATTTCTGTGATCATCTCATTTGAGTTCTTTTGAAATTGTGACCATCCACTTTTTTGCTTGAAAGGAACTTTGTGACACCCCATGTCCGTTAATGTTACTCTTTATCAGAATGCATTAAGTTTCATGAAGCGTTATAGGTAAACGGGAACAGAATATTATAAGATAGATATAAAATAGCAGCAGAAATTTAAAACTTCACTATTTAACAGAAAAACATCATAATCTTAAAACTAGTTACAACATCAGTCTAAAATACTAAAACCAAGTACATGAAACCAAAATATATGTCTTACGCTAAAAGCCATCAGAGTACAGAAATGTAAAATCATAATCCCCAATAATAGCCATAACAAAGTAGACAGTAGGCGAAGCGATACATCAAAGCAGAACCAAATCCAAGTAGAAACAGAAGAGTGATTCCAAATCAAGCATGAGCGTTCCCACCTTGAGAACCTGGGTGGGAAGGAAGAGAGAGAGAAAAGGAAACAAAATAGGTCAGATATAAAGTCTGGCGAGTCCCGTGACTTTTAGCATATAAAGAAGTAAAAGTACCATGACATGCATATAAACTGGATGAGAGATAATAGTATCGTATAACATGTGTAAGCAGACTGAACAGGATAAGCAGGATAAAATAGGATAATATGGACCAAGTTATGCTTCTCAGTTATTTCTCTGCACCAATACTAATATGTCAGATTATGACAGGATTAGGTGTCTTCTAATTACTAACAGAAACAGAACGATCGTAACAGAAACATAATGTAACGCCCCACCTCTATACTCACGTTAGCCAAGGCCATTGCAAGCAATGGTGTCAACTAACCTGAAGAATAAGGCTGTTGATGAGCGACCATTTGTATATTAGCTTTGAACGAGTGTTAAACATATCGGATAATATGGTCTTACTTTTCCAAATTCTCATGAGGAAATCCGACATATCTAATTCAAGTTCAAATCTACTACACATTGGTTATATATAATTCGGAAAGCAATATAAAATACATAACAATAAAATCAGAGTCAGACACAGATATTCACATCATTAAGGCAGAAATAGATATAAATATAACACACGAGTAAAAGTACATGTTAGTGGTCATAGTCGATCCACTTAACAACAAAAGAATAGGTGCAAGATCTACCCAGAAGAATATGTATACAAAGATATCACTAGCTCATATACATAAAAAAAATCAATAACTACAACACAAATGTAGATAGAAAAAGCTAAAAATGGTCCCCGTTAGAAGTCATGAGATGCACCTGTAATACTCGGTCTGACCCGAGTATTATTTATAAGAATAAACAATAAATGGATTCGTCTAGCTGTACTCATTATAATAAACCGAGATAGAAATAGAGATATAAACAGATAATGACACATATAGGATACACAATAATAGTCACGGAAAATGTGTAGGCTTGAAAAATGTCTATAATATATCTCATAGAAATCTCGATGCTATAAAAGATTATCACACTATAAGGATATAGCTACTCACGAGGAATATTAGCACATATCCCAAACAACACAAGATTGGATAGCAAAAGATATGTCCTACCAAGTCAACACAAGATCGATAACACGATATCAAGACGACAACGATGATGACTCATATCAAATAAACCCGAATTGATAACACATGTCAAAGTAACACAAGATTTGATAACACAATTCGAGATGATCCGAAGATCGGGGAATACACGATCCTACTTGGAGCACACAATTCCAATAAATGAACCGATGTTCAGCAAATAGTTTGAAGACTCTCAACGATGAACCTAAGTTCCATAACGAGAACACAACTCGAGATGATCCGAAGATCGGGGAATACACGATCCTACTTGGAACACACAATTCCAATAAATAAACCGAAGTTCAGCAAATAGTCCAAAGACTCTCAACGATGAACCTAAGTTCCATAAAGAGAACACAACTCGAGATGATCCGAAGATCGAGTATAGTGTAAACTACGCCAAGCTAATAAATATAAGGGTCGGGCTACATGTCCCATAATCACTTACTCTACTCGAATATTTACGAGCAAGTTGTATATTCCACTAGAAATACAAAATGATCATTGCCACAGTGTTCAATCGAACGATTCCAAGAATTAATCGTCAAAGCAAACACAATGGGTCATAGTCCTTGTTTTTACTAAGGCGTTTAATTAGATTCCTCATACAAATGAGAAAAAGGTTTATGAAATCATAAAAAGGCCACAATTGATCCCAAATAGTGTATATTACTCCAAAATTATTTTCGTTTTGAAGCTCTCATCGATACGATCCCAACGCATCTTGTTTCGTTGAATTCCGAGTTCGTATGAAAAAGTTATGATCGTTTTAAAGTAAATTAATTATTTCACCCTTTATTTTTCATTGTTCGGTTATTTTCATTGGATGTTTTCCTCCATCAAAAATTCCCATGAGCTTCAAATCACAGCAAATTAGTTTCATTGGAAAGCTCTCGTCGAGATGGTTCCAACGCACCTGATTTTGCTCAATTTCGAGTTCGTATGAAAAAGTTATGGCCATTTAAAGATTTAAGTATATATATATATATATATATATATATATATATATATATATATTTCGGAATATATATATATATATATTATTGTTCTGCCATTAATGGCCAACTAGGAGTCATTCCTATGGCCACTAATAGCCGAATGAACTGTTAAACCCCAAACTTTTTTATATTTTTGCCTAGAAACATGTCAGAAGGCTTATGATGTTATATATATGCAAATGAGGCTTCTAAGGCTTGCCGAAACAGCTTATAGCACCCAAAATTCACATGCACACCAAGAATCACAATGGAAATCAATGAAAATGAAACTAAAACAATACACTCAATGCATACACAACATATTGGTGATAATAGCACACACAACATATATGTGCCATGGGCACCACTTATACAAGCGTTCAAGCTTGTGGCATAGATGTGAGTTCGTATGAACTCACCTTTGAAATAAATGGTTGAAGGAGAAGCACACGCATAAGCTAGAAAGCAATCTCTCTTCATTAGCTCCTCCAAAATCGCCACAAACACATACATAAGGTAATACACATTTTAGGGCAAGAGAAAAAATCAGAAATTGAAGAGATATGGAGATAGAGTAGAGGATAGAGAAGCTTACCCATGCCATAGAATTAGATTTGCACTAGAATTAAGCTCTAAATTGAAAACCCTATCTTAGGGAATTTAATTTCCCATTCTTATCCCCATTTTAGCTTTCATTTTAGAAGAGAAAGAGAGAATGAGGAGAGTCGGCTGATATGGGGAGGGCTTGGCCAGTTTTAAAGATCCAAGTGGGCTAGTCTAGCCCGGTTCAAAGCACATGCCCAAAACCCAAATTTCCATAGCTCCAAACATATCAATGTTTATAGTCATAAAGGTTGCAAACGATGATCCAGACTCAATGGAAGTGGTTTTGAGTCCTAATTCATCCATATACAAAATGTGACTTTTTGGACACATATTCGATTAACAATTAATGACGTTATATTTAAATAAAATATATAAATATATTATCGTTAAATATGCGGGTTATTACACATAATGGTAGTTCTAGGTGTACTCTAGTAACGGGTTTTACCCCAAGCAGAAATAACTGGCACTTAAACAGAAATAATGGGTGTTACCCCAAACAGAAATACGGGTAGTCCACAGAAACAGACAGGTCTAGATATACCCTAATTACTACCCCCAATTTATTGACTCCCTAACTTGTAAATACCCTGTGTCGGCCCCACAATAGGGTGTATTACTTCCTAAAGTGGCAACCTACAGAAGGATACATACCTATTTACTGGTGCTACAACGACTTATTTCCCCTACAGACCGGACTCATGCACACACATGACTTCGTTGGAACACGCTCGTATACACTCCCTTTCAGATGAACCTCTTATAATCAATTCAGTGTCCGTGCCTTGACCCCTACCTAGTGCTGGGTCCCCGTTTAATATCAGAATGGGTTATTGAGTGATATGGGTCCCACATAACCAATGACACAAGTCAAGCCCCTTACTTGTGTCCGCCAATTAACTAGGTTTTTTAACAGGTTAAGCCTACAGATAATCATGTTCGCTTAATCCCCCCTCCCCGACACATATTAACAGGTTAAGTTTTCACAGATTGACATGTTTATTTAACCCCCAATAGATTAAACAGGTTTATATAACCCTGACAGATTAAAAGGTTTACTTAACCCTAATCAGATTTAGCAGGTTACCTACAGTTCCATTAACATGTTCTGCTTAATATATAAATTAAGCCTACAGATTATATGCCCCAAACCTCAAGTCATAATCCATAGTACAAGATATGCCCCAAATTTTAGTCACATTTTACAGTATAGGTCATGCCCCATAGTTCTAGTCATAATTCATAGTATAAAATATGACCTGATTTATCATTCCCAATTTATCCTAATTTCGTTCGTACACATATTTCATCGATATTGGCATAGGCTCGAAGGTAGCCTAGGCTATAAAAATAAAAAGGGAATGATGGAGAGAGAAGAATAGAAATAGGCATGATAACAAAATAGGCATATGATAAAATAATAGGCATATGAGAATAGAATAGGCATATGATAACAGAATAGGCATATAAGAACTAAATAGCAGATCATGTGTACAGAATAATATATGTAATAGCATAACTGTTTAGGTATGAATCAGATTCTTAACATGCATAGGTTTAGAACCAGATTTATAAACATGTCAGGGTTACTGTTAAATTTTAATATCTAAAAGTAACATGAACTCACTGGATCTAAAGAACAAAGAATAATATGCTGATGTTGCAGAAGAGATTCTTGTATGTATATAGGCTGATACTGAAGTCTAATTCAATCCAATCAGAGGCAGCATCTCATTGTCTCCATTGTTTTTAGGTGTAGAAAACAATAGAAATGATGTCCTATATAGCTTATTGCCAATGATCCCGGTTAAGAAATCAGTCCCGATACAGAGAAATGCACTTCGCTGAATCGGGGATGGGTTGACCCATAGGTCGACCCACCTAGCCATGGGTCGACCCAACCTAGGTGTAGGTCGCCCCAGGCCGATCCAGATCTCACCAACTTCTCCCACTCATGTTTTTGAAATATTGAATTTATTTATACATAAGACTCTTATATGTATAAAACTTCTAACCTTCATATTTTTCTCATACTATGTCCATTTTACTTAATTTTCACTATTTAATTAAATATTCTTTAGTTCATCATTATAATGCCTTCTAAAAATTCGGGGTGTTACATTCTCCCATACTTAAAGGATTTCATCCCCGAAATCTCCAAGTTAAGAAGAATGTTTATCCTAGCATCCATCAACCATCTACTCATCCATCAATCATAGACATCCATTGTCCTTAAGATATTTCAAATGCTTATATGAATATGTGCAAAGGTGTGTGTATATGTCCCTATACTAATTCAGTCGACTGATCTAATATGTGCAAATGTGTGTGAAAAATCAGGCGATCTACTGATTCAGTCGACCTCCTTAATGCAATGTATGTTAGTGCCATGAATCCAACATGTATGCAATTAGTCCTAGTATATCATGTAAACGCTATATGTGCGCACAATCATCCATCCAAATGCAACATCCATATGATGATACATCCACTTCTACCCATTAAAAAGAAAAACTCACACACATTCATATGTAGTATGAGAGTGCTTTAGGCCGATCTAGTGCCTAGTGTGTGTATATGCATCCACGAGCAACCACTAGCAAACACTTGCATCCATCAAACATATCATGTCTCAAACACATGTTTACATACATTAGTTTCCTACCTAAAGGTCGAAGGTTTGATCAATAGGATATACTCAAATGACAGAAGCAAGTACATTTAAAAGCTTGGGAAAAGAAGTTAAGAACATACCCTTGAAAATATAAGGGTACGAAGCGCGAATCTTGTCCTCGGTCTCCCTAGTTGCATCCTCGCTATCTTCTCTCTATTGTACTTTAATCAACTTGACTTCTCTATTGCGTAATTTCTTAACCTCTGATCCAAGTATTCGGGTAGGAACTCATCTAACTATCGCCTCCCTTTCTACCACTACTTCTTCAGTCATGCTCGGCCTAACTATCTCTGATGTATCATGCAGACATTTCCGCAAATGAGAACGTGGAAAATGTAACGAATGCTCTCCAATATCTCTGGTAGTCTCACCTTATAGGCCATTTGACCTATCCTTTCCACTATGGGAAATGGACCTAAAAACCTTGGTGATTTTCATATAGATCCAAAGCGAACCACATTCCTCAGAGTGATACTCTGATGAAAAGCATGTCTCCCAACTCAAACTCAATATCGGACCCTATCTTATCTGCGTAGGAATTCTTCCAATCCTGAGCTATCTTCATGCATCTGCGGATAAGATCAATCTTTTCTGAAGTTTCTGTAATCATCTCAGATCCAAGTAGAAGCCTATCTGTAAACTCCCACCAACAAGTCGGTGATCTGCAAGGTCGCCCATACAATGTCTCGAAGGGTGCCATGCCTATATTAGCCTGATAACTGTTGTTGTAGGCGAACTCAAGCAACGGAAGATGCTCCTTTTGAGTCCCTCCGAAGTCTAGGATACATAGCCTCAAAAGATCCTCAAGAACTCTATTCACCTTCTCAGTCTTCCCATCGATCTGAGGGTGATATGCAGTGCTCAAACATAACTGTGTATTTATTGCCTCTTGCAGGCTCTTCCAGAACTCACTAGTGAAGATGAGGTCACGATCACTCACTATGCTAGAACGTACTCCATGTAGACGAACTATCTCATGAAGATAAACTAATGCCAACCATGCTGTCACTCTCTTACTCTTATCTGGAATGAAATAAGTGCTCTTAGTAAGCTTGTCAACTATAACCAAGATACTGGTGTTGCCATTCCTCGATCTAGGCAAACCATCGATGAAATCCATTGAGATGCTCTCCTACTTCCACTATGGGACCTCGAAAGGATGAAGCAAACCGCCGGGCTTCCTTTGTTCAGCTTTAACTCGCTTGTAAGCTAAACATCAGGGGACGAACTCCGCTACATCTTTCTTCATCCCAGCCAAAAAAATACCTCTTCATATCTCTATACATCTTATAGCCACTCGGATGGAAAGTCATCCTAGAATGATGGGCTTCCTCAAGGACTGTCTTCAACAGACTCCCAACTCGGGAAACACAAAGCCTTTCATCACGCCGCAACCATCCTCTATAATCCGTGGAATATCTACTAAGGTGACTAGAAGTCTCCCCTGTACCGAGCCTATCCAAAATGTCTGCTATCTGTGGGTCCTCTCGCTGCAAAGATCCTATCTGATCCAAAAGAGTAGGTCACACCTCTAAGGATGCCAACAAACCTGGTGTAAGGTCCGAGAAAGGACTAAAATCGAAGGTCGATATGTACTCCAAACTCTACCTTTCTATGAATAGAGGACTTAAAGTCATCCTCTGCCTACTCAACGCGCTCGCCACTACATTACCCTTGCCAAGGGTATAAGCAATCTCAAAATCATAGGACGCTAGGAACTCCATCCATCTCGACTGTCTCAAATTGAGATCCCTCTATGAGAACAGATACTTGAGAGATTTATGATCCATGTACAACTCAAACCTCTCTCCAAGTAGATAATGTCGCCAAGTCTTAAGCGCAAACACTATAGCAGCCAACTCCAAATCATGGGTAGGGTAGTTTTCTCATAAACTCTCAACTGTCTACCATCGTAGCATACTACCCTTCCCTCATGCATCAAGACGGCTCCAACCCCTGTACCACATGCATCAGTGTATGATGTGAAAAAATTGTTCTCATCAGGAAAAGTCAAAACATCAGAGCCCTCTTTAATCGCTGAAAAGCATCATCATAGTCAATGTTCCAAGAAAAGGTCTGATTCTTCTTTGTCGGTTTAATGAGTGGAGATGATATCTTTGTGAAATCCTTGATAAACTTCCTATAATTGCCCGCCAACCTAAGAAAACTCCTCACCTCTGTGGAATCTTCAAATTTTGAACTGCAACTACTTTTGCAGAATCCACCGCTATCCCATCCTTGGAGACCATATGCCTTAGAAATCTTACTTCCTCTCTATAAGAGTGACATTTGCAGAATTTTGCCTTAAGCGGGTGCACTTGGAGAGTCCTCAAAACCTCCCCTAAATTTTGGGCATGCTCTTCCTCACTCTTTGAGAAAATCAGAATGTCATCCACAAAGACTACAACAAACTTATTCACAAACTCCCGAAACTCCCTACTCATCAGATGCACAAAATAGGCGGGTGCATTCGTCAACCCAAAAGGCATGACTAGCCACTCAAAGAAGCCATCTAGAGTTCTGAAAGTGGTCTTGTTTATACTATCACCAACCACCCTTAACTGATGAAACCCTGTGGCCAAGTCTAATTGAGAGAAAACAAATGCACCAACAAGTTGGTCAAACAAATCATCAATCCTCGAAAGTGGTGCCTATTCTTCTTAGTGAGCTTATTCAGCTTCCCGTAATCCGCACATAAGTGAAGCGAGCCATCCTCCTTAGTTGCAAAGATGACTGAAGCACACCATTCTGATATGCTTCGCCTAATAAACCCCTTCTCAACTAGCTCCCCTACTTGTTTGCTGAGCTCCCTCCTTTCCCTAAGAGCCATGTGGCGCACATGCAATGTGACTGGCTTCACATTATCCACTACTATTTGCGAACTAATTATACAATTGTAAACAACTGTTAAAATCCGTTCGGCTTTCCTAAACAACAAGGATTGTTGTAGAGGGTGTCGAACTCTGGGACCAAAAGTATTTTAATTAATAAATCCAATTAAATTATTCCAAGATTTTGATTGATTGAAAACACAGAAAATAACAGCAATTAAATAAAGAAGAGAGATTTATCTAATAAGAGAAAGCAATTAGGGGATAATGACATAGATTAGATTCACACTCATCAATAGCCAACAAATAAATATAGATCTAATTCATGTTTCTGTCACAAACACGAATCAACGATAAATAGATTCTTAGAAACAAATAAGTAAATAACGACAAGCATAGCCTATGCAGGAGCTGAGCTCTTAAACAACCATAGACTATCAGGACAGATTCACTAATTAATTTCTAAAACCCTAAAATTAGATCTAAATCTGATAATTGTTAGATCGAACACGAATATACCCTATGAAGGAGCATAGCTCTTAAACGACACAGAATATGAAGGTTCAGATCTAACCCTTGATTCAAATCCAGATCTACATGTATAAAGTCCTCATCTATTGGCTATGTGATTCATGATGAATCATATTTGTTAGCGTCATCACCCCCTAATCAAAGGGAATTAGCTAGACATAGCTAAAGAAGAAGAAAAACATAAATTAAATAACATGAACATAAATAAAACTAAAACTAAATAGAACAGAGGAAGAATGATTTTATTCCAAGAAGAGAACTACAGAATAAAACCCAATGTGTTTTTACATGAATGAGATACAAGGTATTTATAGCTGATATGACAAAGACTACTTGGCAAATTCCACAATGTGGGACTAAAGAATTAGCCCAAATAACACATAACCTAGTGTGAACGGGGTTGTAGAGTAAGAGGCCTTGTAAGTGAGCCAGTGTGAACGCGTGCAGTGCATGAATGAGAAGCCTTGCAAAGAAGCTAATGTGAACGCTACATGAGTGAAATGGTCTGCAATTGAGCCAATGTGAACACAATATGAGTCTTTAGTGAGCCAAATCTACCCAACTGAACTCTATTTGCAACCGTTCTTCAAGCTTTAAACTCTTCAAGCTTTAGTAATTTTAACTTCACTCTTTTTCAGCAAATTCTTCATGCTTTATTCATCAAATGCTCTAAACCATGATTCTTGTCAACAATCTGAAAACACAGCTATAAATACACAATATCAATTATTTAAAAGATAAAATAAGATACATATGCAGATAAAATATACACATTTACGTGTATATCAAATCTCACGGCTTCACATAAAACCAAGCTCACGGCAATGTGAGCCATGTGGCGCACATGCAATGTGACTGGCTTCACATTATCCACTACGTATATCCAGAAATCAATCTCACGGCTCAGAGGTGAGCCCTTAATCTCCTCAAAAACATCCGGATACTCACATACTATAGGTACAGCTCGCAGATCATCGACAAAAGCATCAAGTGATTCCAGGAAACTAAGAATGACAGACCCCTTTGGGTCATAGGAAATCTCGAGAGTCCTTCCTCAGCAAGTCAAAAGTCTAACGACCCTCTTCTCACAGTCTAGTATAGCACCATACATGGCCAGCCAATCCATCCCTAGAATCAGACCATAGCCCATAAAACCAAGCTCATATGTCTCGCACTCAAAATCAACGCCCAACATAGATATCCTCAAACCCCGACATATCATTGACAAATGAGTCGTGCCCCCAATGGGTTTTGAGACAATAACGAGATCAGAAAAAATACTAGTACTAATGTGCAAAGACTCAACCACATAATAAGATATAAAAGAGTGAGAAGCGCCAAAATTAAAAAGAGTCCTAACTGGATGATCGGAAAGAGAAATCTAACCTTCAATAGAAACTTTCCTACCTGGTACACTGGTCTCGAGAGCATGCATCTGGCCTCCAGAAGATCCTGTCCTTTTGGCTGTGTCCTTGCTTCTTCGGGCGTTCCTTAGTATAGTGTCCGACTTCACCACAGTTGAAGCAAACATTCCTCCTTTTTCTGGAACCCTTGACCAAATGACCCAAGCTCCAACAACCATGACATTTCTTCTTGCCTTTATTTGAGCTTTATTAGGTTTTCCTTCTTTCTTCTATCTTCCCTTCTTGGGCCACCATTTTTCTCATGCTTGAGTTGTTCTCCTCATCCTTAACTCCCTTATTATCCTCTTTACCATCATTGTGTAGCGTGTTAACAAGTCTCTTGAAAGCTGCCTCCATCACACAGAAATCCTTACGAAGCTTGAGAGAAAATTAGCCGTTGGTGGAACTACTGCGGCTATAGATGGAGGTTGGGTACTTCCCTGTCCTTCGGCAAGTGTCGTAGTTTTAACATGCCTTCGAAACCATACCGTAATGGGGACTCATTCGGGAAGTTGGGAACCCAAGATATTCAGAAAAGAGAAGAAACAAAGTTTCAATAAGAGATCGAGATAATGTTGAATATGGCTTTGGGGAATATGTTTTTCAAAACAGACTTTTCTTTGAAAATACTTTATTTTTTAAAACAATTTTCAAAACTTTTATCCGACCATGTAACCTTCAGCTCTAGTACCAAATGTGACACCCCACGTCCGTTAATGTCACTCTTTGTCAGAATGCATTAAGTTTTGTTAAAGCGTTACAGGTAAACAGAAACAAAATATTACAAGATAGATATAAAATAGCATAAGAAATTTAAAACTTCATTATTTAACAGAAAAACATCATAGTCACAAAACCAGTTACAACATCAGGCTAAAATACTGAAACTAAGTACATGAAACCAAAACATGTGTCTTGCGCTAAAAGTCATCAGAGTACAGAAATGAAAAATCATAATCCCCAATAATAGCTATAACAAAGTAGACAAGTAGGCGAAGCGATACATCAAAGCAGATCCAAATCCAAGCAAAAACAGAAGAGAGAATCCAAATCAAGCATGAGCCCACCTCGAGAACCTAGAGGTGGGAGGGGAAGGAAGAGAGAGAAAAGGAAACAAAATGGGTTAGACATAATGTTTGACGAATCTCGGACTTTTAGCATATAAAGAAGTAAAAGTACCATGATAGGCATATAAACTGGATGAGAGATAACAATATCATATAACAGGTATAAACAGACTTAACATGATAAGCAGGATAAAACAGGATAATATGGACCAAGCCATGCTTCTCAATTATTTCTCTGCACCAATACTAGTATATCAGATTATGACAGGATTAGGTGTCCCCTAATTACTAATAGAAATAGAATGATCCCAACAGAAACATAATGGTAGTTCTAGGTGTACTCTAGTAACGGGTTTTACCCCGAATAGAAATAACTGGTACCTAAACAGAAATAATGAGTGTTACCCCAAACAGAAATACAGGTACACCAAAGAAACAAACAGGTCTAAATGTACCCTAATTACTACCCCTAATTGATTGGCTCCCTAGCTCATAAATACCATGTGTCGGTTCCACAGTAGGATGTATTACTTCCTAAAGTGGCAACCTAAAGAAGGACACAGATCTATTTACTAGTGCTACAATGGATTATTTCCCTCCTACAGACTGGACTCATGCACGCACATGACTTCACTGGAACGCGCTCGTATACACCCCCTTTCAGATAAACCTCTTATAATCAATTCAGTGTGCATGCCACGACCCCTACCAGTGCGGGGTCCCTGTTTAATAACAGAATGGGTTACTAACTGATATGGGTCCCATACAACAGATGGCACAAATCAAGCCCCTAACTTGCGTCCCCCAATGAACTAGGATTTTTAACAGGTTAAGCCTACAGATCAACAAGTTCTCGTAACCCCACCATAGATTAACAGGTTAAGTTTTCATAGATAACAGGTTTACATAACCCCAATAGATTAAACAGGTTTACTTAACCCTAATCATATTAAACAAGTTTAGTAGGTTACCTACAGTTCCATTAACATGTTCCGCTTAATCTATAAATCAAGCCTACATATTATATGCCCCAAACCTCAAGTCATAGTACAAGATATGCCCAAATTTTTAGTCACATTTTATAGTACAGGTCATGCCTTAAAGTTGCAGTCATAAGTTATAGTACAAAATATGCCTCGATTTATCATTCCTAATCATTCACAATTTATCCCAATTTCGTTCCTACGCATATTTCAGCGGTATTATCCTAGACTAGAAGGTAGCCTAGGCTATAAAAATAAAAAGGAAATGAGGGAGATAGAAGAACATAAATAGGCATAATAACGGAATAGGCATATGATAATAGAATAGGCATATGATAAAAAATTGGCATATCAGAAATAGGCGTATAAGAACTGAATAACAGATCAGGTGTACACAATAATACATGTAATAGCATAACTGTTTAGGTATGAATTAGATTCTTAACAGGCATAGGTTTAGATCCAGATTTATAAACTTGTCAATATCTAAAAAATAGAGAATAATATGCTGATGTTGCAGAAGAGATTCTTATATGTATATTGGATGATGTTGAAGAAGATAGCCTAATTCAATGTAAGCAGAGGCAATATCTCATTGTCTCCATTATTTTTAGGTGTAGAAAACAATAGAAATGATGTCCTACATATAGCCAACTGCCAATGAACCTGGTCAAAAAGTCAGTCCCGATACAGAGAAATGCACCCCGCTAGATCGGGGATGGCTCGACCCATCCCCACCTGGGTCGACCCGTGGGTCGACCCAACCCAGGCGTGGGTCGTCCCATGCCGATCTAGATCTCACCAACTTCTCCCGCTCATATTTTCAAAATATTTTGAATTCTCTTTTGAATTTATTTATACATAAGACTCTTATATGTATACAAACTTCTGACCTTCATATCTTTCTCATACGATGTCTGTTTTATGCAAACTCGGAGTCTATCTTAAATAGAACTCCGATACTAACACAATGATATGGTCCGTTTTACTTAATTTTCACTATTTAATTAAATATTCTTTAGTTTATCATTATAATGCCTTTTAAAATTATGTGGTGTTACAAACTTGTGGACACTATGTGATTATGTGCTTTAGTGAGCTTGCTCTATATCTAAGCATATCAATTTTCCAAACCTATGTTTTGTGAAAATTCTTACATGCTTTGATTTTTGTTTTACCCACATATTTTGCTATTATGATGTTTTAGCTTTCTTTTGCTAATGATCGTGTATTCTCATTTTGTTTGGAGTATTACTTGTTTCAAACAAGTAATTTCGTCTTTTCGACTGAATAAGGAATTTAATTAAACGTCTTGGTAAAAATGGGTAGGTTGACACACTTGCGTTTACTTTGTCGGTTAATTCTTGAACTTTGTCACCTGAGATTCAATTTCATTTTTGAATGAAATCTCAGGATCATGTATGTTTATTTTGTTGCTTCTCATGTGTTGTACATCTTTATATACATTGATGAAAGATGACATGTGTTGTTTATCTTTATATATGTCGATGTTGATCATTTTCGTTTGATCTTATGTGTTGTATATCTTTGTATAAATTGATGAGAGATCACATATGTTGTAATTCTTTATATACATCGATAAGGAGAGATCACATATGTGAGTGTGTATATATATATATATATATATATCACTTTCTTTATGGTGTGGAGCCACCTTTTCTTCGAACGAAATACTTCGTATGGTGTTAAGCCACCTTGTCTTCGGACGAAACACTTAGAAGGTGTAAAGACACCTTGTTATGAGATGAAATTGCTTATTCCTCCACCAAGTTTAAAGCTAATTGATTTGGTGACATTCGAATGTTGAATCGGCCATCTTTTTTTGGGCTATTTCTGCATTTCATGAATGTTCAAACTCTTTCCTTGTTGAGTGACCATTCAACCTTTGGAAATTAATCTTGTCTTTACTTGGGTTAGAAAACAAATGTCATATAAAAACACCATTCACCGTAAACCTAAAATCATCTTCCATCTTATATGGAACCTTCATGGAAATCTGAACCATTTATAATTGATATAAATTTCCGTATCAGACTAGTACTATGAGTGTAATAGTGGAGAATCCCCTTTAAATTCCATAAGTAGTAAACATCTTACTTTATAGATGCTCATTTCTATTATTATGAATCAAATTCCATTCAATCCCAATTTAATTAAATAAACTGGAAAACTCGAGTCTATTAGATAATATGGAAGGGAAAAATCGAGTCTTCGTATTGTAGATTTTATTTTATATCCAAATCAAATTTTCAAATAGTCGTTGTGAAATCCGTTTATAAATTATATCTATTATTTATATAAATAAATGAGTTTTAAAATTATTAGATATCGATTTGGCTGGGAATTCAACCTGGATTATTTTATTTTGAAAATATATAAAATTCTGCTCAAGTATGTCCAATTATAATATTTTAATATTATTATGTTGAGATGTTTTAAAATTGATTTATTTAATTTTAAATTGGACCCTTAAAAATGGACTTTATTCAAACAACTTCTTTTTTCAACGAAACGATTTTTTTTTGGAAAGCGTACATCTAGTTATTGCTAGATTTCCGATTTGGAGCCAATCAGAGCTGTTTTATCGGTACGTTCAATTTAAAGGTGAACCGATAAATAAGTTAGAGTTAAAATAACGCCATTATGTAAACGGAGTCCGTTTCGAATGCAACGAATTTCATTGGATCCAGAATGTGAGGACATAGCAGTATGTTTATTTTCATGACGTTTGGAGTTCTTTGGTGGGTATAAAATTTAAACATTGGTATAGTGATTAATGGATATAATTTTGCTTATTTAGTAAAATTTTCACCACTATTTTTTTTCTTTACCTTGTGTGCAACTTTTTTTCTTGCCTTGCGCTCAAATTCCTATTTTACTTACGTCCCACACTTTTCATTACCTTGCCTGCCAATCTATCTGAAGCCTTAACAGTCAAGTATTATATTGGGAATCCACTTAAGCAACATAGCTACCTATATACTACTTCTGCATATCTACGATAATTCCTTGCTACTCACACCTCCTGCTTCTATAAATAATATTGTTTCCTTTCGTTTTCAGCAACCCAAACTTTCCCTTCACAAAAATTGCATGTCTCCATCCTTTTTAAAACCAAAGCTCGCCTACCCTAGATCATAAATAAATAGTTAAATACTATCAACATAAGAAACAGAGGGGGAAATTGGGTACTGTTTCGAACTCAAGAGCATACGAAAATAGAGGGGAAGCAGTGGTCGGTGATGCTGTACTGATGGTGCGAGGCCAGAGGAGGTTGGCACGAGTTGCTGGAGTGGTGGCGAGGTCGTAAGGTAGGGGATACGGTGGAAGGTCGAGATATTGAAGGCGTGGTGGGAAGAGGCAGCGCCTATATTATCACGAGAACTAGGCGTGCATTTTTTTCCTACTAGAAAGGTGGTGTGAAAATGTTGGGGAAGAATGGAGGGAGGGGATTCACGCATGGGATGTTGAAACTTGTGGAAACCGCTGCTACGTGAGAATGATTCGGAGAGCTGCAGACGGGTTTGAGTTTGGAGAGAACCAGCTTCGGAGAAATTTGCGTGAAAATCTTTTGGAGAAGAAGTTTAGTTGTGAAAAAAAAATATTTGAGTAGGATTGTTTGCGTTGGTAGCTTATACAGTAGCTGACGGAATAAATATCAGATGGGGAGGAAGATACACGGGAGTAGAGACGTGGGCTGTCCTTTTAAAACTGGGCTTTGGGCCGAGAAAAAGAAAAAATAGCATAAAGAAAAGAATTATGGAAGGAGGCATGAAGAACAGATCGTTAACAGGGAATTGGCAGATGGGAAGCATCATAAGTCGAAATTAATGAATGGGAAGAAGTTGAAACGTTGGGCACGGGGTTTTGAGGCATTCAGTTGTAAGTGCGTGGGCTTTAGGAGAATTAAAAAAAATGTATCAACGTAACACATGAAAAGGGAAGGGAATACAGTAACATTTATGGGGAAGGCATGGGAACGAAAAATGGTTGGTTAGGGAAGATTAACCCTGTACAGTACGGGTTTGTTTGATAATGGACCTACAAGTTGGGCTACTAAGGTTGTGGGCTTTTGGGCCACAATATAGAAAAGAGAAAAATGCATAAAAGAAAAGACATGGGAGTACATGCTGATGGTTGGGGAAGACATGTTCTGTGCAACGCTGGTTCTAGTATGGTGAAGAAAAATAGTGACAATAGTTTGCTTTCCAAGACAACACAAGAGAAGAAGAAGCGTGTCGGCCTGTACATGTTGAACCGAAATAAGCGATTTCCTTATACTAATTAAATCTAATTAGTTTATTAATTTTATTACTTAAGGTAAGTTAACTAATATAATAGAAGGTAATTATTAAAATAAAATCATATAACTGTAACGTAAATAAATCGTGCATATGTTGATAGACTAAACCAAAACAAACTACATTGAAACCGTATCGACGAGCACCCCATTGTAGAGATGGAATGGGCAGAGATGGAAGCAGTTGAGGGTTTTAATTAAATTAAACGCATGTTTAATTTAATTAAAAACCAACTGTTTTAATGACAAAGTTAAACCAAGGTGAGTTAAACTCACTCAGTTGTCCCACTTATATTTTATATAAGTTGGGTTTTAATATTTGTGTGTTATGGTTGCTATTGATTGATTGATGATTGTTTGGTTGGTTGCTGAATATTATTATATCATTTAAATTAATCAGTTGTTTAATTTAAATAAAAAATAAAATCGTTATTTTAACAATTATTTCTAATAAAGGTAACTTACCTTGTTGGTTACGTTATAATAATATAAACATTTAAAATTGAATTAAATGCTTGAATGGTTATTAGTTGATCATTCCCAGTTGAAATAATTATTCATGTTTATTATAAGTTATCGTATTGAATGCAGAGAAGAACACATTGGAGGAATCCAGCTGGATTCCTGAATTTTATTGTTTAATTTTCATGGTATATCACATATACCGTTTAACCAACCAGATTGGATGATGGATTGATTATTGATTGTTGAAACATTAATATTAAACAATGAGAAATATTAGTTGAGAAAGTGGAAATAGATGGCCTATATATATATCGTTTATAAAAATTGTTTTTTACCATCGGAGAATGAAGTTATTAAATTTATTTTATAACTGAATATAGATATTTAAATATATTATTCTAAAAGAAGTCTATAAAAAGGGGAATAAATCGACCAAATATACATTGATTGCTGTAACCATCAATCACCATTTTTTTGTACTAAAATCTGTCTTGTGCGAAGCACGTGCTTCATCTTAATTATTAAATGATTTATAAAGGTAATTATTATATTACTAAGATGGATAAGCAAGTGCGCAAGGATTAATGTTATGATTAATAAATGCGGTTAATTGTTTTTAAGAAATAATTAAATGGAATTATTTTGAAATTGATTTTTATTTATTTAATAATAATCGAAGTAAATGAGATTATTTAAATTAATAATATTATTTATTAATTTAAATGAAAAGACGAGTAAGAGTTGATCAACGAGTTAAATCATGTTTTAAAATTGATCAAGTCAACTGTTTTAGCGGAAACTGATTATTAAATTAATTTGTGTCGATTAATCTAATGAAATAATTTAGCGAATGGTGTTTAACTTCGTAAGAATTAAAAGGGAATTTGGATATTTATTAATTCCAGTTAATGATAATGTAAATTTATAATAATTTAAAGGAATTACCTCTTAAATGAAGTTCATTTAAGTAAGTAATCGAAGTTAGTAATGAAATATAATTGAATTTAGAAGTGAGTTATGTACGGGCTTGTATTAAAACCGAGTTTGGTAAATGAAATTATAAAAAAATTAAGCGAACGCAATAAGCTTAAAATAAATGTTAATTAATGTTTGAATTAAGTAAGGGAAATCAAAATGAAAAGGCATTTTATATTAAACCAGAATTATATAAACGAGTAATAAAAAGAGATGGGAAGATAAAGCTTTAATTTTAAATTATCGTTACTTAATAATGATATTAAGTGAAATTGATGAAATTTTAAATAAGATTTCCCAGATTGAATGATTGAAAGGTTTAGAAAAGAATTCTTATAATTGAATTGGGTTCAAGATCGAGTAATGAGATTTGTAATAAAATTCCAGATAATGAAACAAATAATTTAAAGACGTTAAAGTTTAAAAGATGATGTTTTTATTAATCATTTACTAAATTAGTAAATTTAGTAATAATAATATATTTAAAAAAAGAGAGATTTCAAAAGTAAGGATATTTTATAATACCGCATTTTAAATTAAATAGTGAAATGGTAATGGTTGGTATTAGAATGAATATGGGTTTTTGAATTACAATTCATATCTATCTTAAGGTAAGAATGTTTTTGATCAATGTCTGAGATATAATTATAATACAACAACTTAAACGACTTCAGGATTATCGAAGGATGATATTAGTTATAATGGTAAAGATGTTAGAAGAGATTTATTTTGAGAGATAACAATACAACGTTAGTTGAAGGATATGAGGAGACATATATTGATATTTTCAAAATAGAGGAAATAAAGAGGGGCTTAGGAGTATGGAATGATATTTCCAGCGATGAGATGTAAAATGAGGATAAATGACAATTACTTTGTTCTAATAATGAAAACAAAGAAGATTTGTTAACGATTGTTTTACGATGATAAGTTGAATCGATTTCCCAATTATAGATAATAAGTGATGCGATAGAAAGTGTTTTGAAATGGTAGTTAACATGAATTTAAATATGGCTTTAAGATAATTTTTCAAGTATATATATAAAATGATTTGAAAATATTAATATACTAAAAATGATATATTATTTTTAATGGTCAAGTGACGCTGTGTATTCAACCAATGAATCTTTTTTTTATGATTGTTTATTTTGATAGTTAAATAACCGACTGTCAAAATCATGCCCAATGCGTTGTTGGTACGAAGAGTCCGGGATCGAATTTATATTCGAAAACCATTCTGAACCAGCAAATACGTGAAAGATGCTGATTGAAGATGAAGCAACTGAAGACCGTAAATCTTCATGAGCGGAAGAATTATTGTTAAATACCTCTGGCTGATCCCTAGAGTTAACAATGATTCTATCATGATTGGAATCTACGAATTGCAAGGACTACTCGCTACTGATCTTTAGGATATTCTTAGGATGTGGTAGGAGGGTGCCTTCGGTTCATCCTGTTTCTGGATGACTTGTATGTGCGAATGTCTAACAGAATATTTCCTAAAAACCATGTACGTTGATTTTTACAAATATACCAAGTTGGTGGTAAAGAATGGCCCCGCTTTTAAACCCAGAGTATATTTGTGGACGTCAATTAGTGATTTGACGGATCTGATAACGTGGCATTCAAAGAAATTGATGATCAGATGTTCTAAAGGTGAATTCAAACCTCAAGCCTCATCAACTAGGAAATGACAGAAATCGGGCAGGCATCATGGCTATGTGGGTCGCTCCCATTAGGGTGTATAATCACCTATCTTGAGAAATTCAATTTGCTTCTTTAATTTATTTTGATGCTGTCCCTTTTTGGGAAACGGTGGTTTGAGCCCAACCGTTGGTGATATACATTCGATACACTCAAGCGAAATGAGTGGTCGATCATGTATGGGCCAGGTTGCAAGACGTTCTTATTGAACCCAGTGAATTCCCCTCTAAAGATACACTATCGGTAGGTGGTTCCATACCTTGTCATAGTCGGAATCCAATCTCCAGTAAGCACCCGCGGTTTTGTTTGTATACTATATATGTGGAGCGTGAGATGCAAGCATTCTGCTAGATTCTATTTATTTGTATTTAGACACTATCAGAATAAGATATTGGTTTCAAAATGTTTTGGGTTATCGTAAGGTAAAAACCGTCCATATTTATGTGTGCATTTGGTCTCACGATTATCCTTTTCTTTCAAAAAGGTTTTGACTCTAAAATCAAGTTGGATGTTGTTTATAAACTTAGCGAGCTTTTCTCACTTTGGTTCACCAGACTGACCCAGTGTTTGTAATGCTCGGGTTAGACCGGGTTGTACAGGCTCAAGTTATAGGATATTGTGAAGTCCAAAGACGAGCTGGAGGAGTTCAGACGTATTATGTTCTACCGTTATTATTCCGCTGTGTGTTATATGTATATGAGGACATGCTATTATAACTGTCCAGGTGTTTTGATGTACTCTGATGTTGTAAGTATTATTTCAAGCTCTCAATAAAAGTTATTTCTATATTATATTTTGTTCTGCTACGATGTGAGACTCTGTGTTGGTTCTTCTTTTTATTCATCTATTCTAATGTTTCTTTCTTATCTCACCCTATTATTTCTTTCTAATAACTATCTATGTTTTTGATACTTGGGTTCTGGCAAGTGATATAAGGTCTGTATTATTGTCGGAATTTAGGCTCGAATTCCCGTAGGTCGTTACAGTGGTATCAGAGCAACGGTTTAGTAATAACCTTGGCTCTGTGTTGTAACTCGATTGAGATTGGGTTAGTAATAGCCTAGATTGAGATTGAGTGTATATATATATGAGCTCGTATTTGTAAATTTTACATATAAACGTTTTGTATTGTTTTTTTGGATCGGTTCAAGTTGAACTGACAAATTGACACAATATTGTTTTATAAAATGGGTAAATGAAATAATTCTTCCCAAAATATATTCTTATATAGAAAAGAAATAATTTTATCAAATTATCGATATATTGGTGTCTTTGAATGATTTAAATAAGAATTCAAATTGGATTATAAATTTGAATGGGTTAATTAAACCAGATGAAAATTTAAATTATGGAATTTATGGATAAAATCCTTAATATGAAATTTAGCATAAATTTGAATGGGTTAATTAAACCAGATGAAAATTTAAATTATGGAATTTATGGATAAAATCCTTAATATGAAATTTAGCATAACAAAATTTAACTAGAAAAAAGATAAATAAAATTGGAAAGTAAAATAGAATGATTTGATTGTTTGTTTATTGGATGATAAATTGGTCGAATAATAAAAAAAATCATTAATAGTAAAATGAATCTAAAACTAAAGAGATAAATTTGGTATAATGAATTTGAGTAAAATGAAATATAAAATAAAACTAAATAATTTAACCCTGTATCTATTATTGGCATTGTATATTAAGTAAGTACAGGATTGGAAGAAGACGATGACTATAAGTTGTTGTGCTTCGTGATTAGATATTGAATTGCCTGACAAATAGGTAAACCTTATTTATATTGATTTGGTAATTGATTTCAAACCCTTGAGTTGGGTAGCCGCTTAGCTTCGTTTTCTTTTAATTGATGTAAGGCCCGAAGTGGCAGTTGTAGTTGTTTAGATCGAGCGGTACAGAGGAGGTGCTGGCCAAATTTTTGTAAAATTTTAAACTTAGAAATTAGTTTTGATAATATTTTAATATAATTATTTTGGAAACAATTGGGTTTGGTGCTTTCTTCTTACTTAACAATTTCGAGGACGAAATTTATTTAAGGGGGGAAGAATGTAATGACCCGGATATTTTGATCATTTGAATTCGAATATTCAAATTGGTTTTAAATATTATATTTGAAAATATTAATGGATTATTATTATTGAATTTATTTATAAAACAAAGATTGAATGTTTAATTTTATATTTAATATAAAATGAGCTTATAACGGCGCGATAGTTCATAATATTGAGTTTTGAACTTCAATTGAATATACATAATTTGTTTTAAGTCGGATTTCGGTGAAACAAGAAACGTCTGAATCTATTAGATAATATTTTTCTAATGGAAGAAAAAACCGAGTCTTCATATTATACATTTTGTTTTATGTCCAAATCAAATTTTCAAATGCTATGAAATCCGTTTATAAATTATATCGATTATTTATATAAATAAAAGGGTTTTAAAATTATTGGAGATCGATTTGGCTTGGAATTCAACTCGGATTATTTTATTTTGAAAATATATAAAATTTTGCTCAAGTATGTCCGATTATAATATCTTAATATTATTATGTTGAGGTGTTTTAAAATTATTTTAAATTGGACCCTTCAAAATGGACTTTATTCAAACAACCTCCGTTTCCAATGAAACGGTTTTTTTTTGGAAAGCGTACATCTAGTTATTGCTAGATTTCCGATTTGGAGCCGATTGGAGCTGTTTTATAGGTGCGTACAATTTAAATGAATCGATAAATATATTGGAGTTAAAATAACGCCGTTATGCAAACGGAGTCTGTTTCCAACAAAATGAATTTCATTGGTTTCGGAACGTCAAGATATAGCAGTATGTCTATTTTCATGACGTTTGGAGTTCTATAAAATTTTAACATTGGTACGGTGATTAATGGATATAATTTTGCTTACTTAGTAAAATCTTCACCACTGCTTTTTGTTTCTTTACCTTACGTGCAACTTTTTTTATCGCCTTGCGCTCAAATTCCTACTTTACTTGCATCCCACACTTTTTGTTACCTTGCCTGCCAATCTATCTGAAGCCTTGACAGTCAAGTATTATATTGGGAATCTTCTTAAGCAACATAGCTACCTATATACTACTTCTGCATACCTATGATAATTCCTTGCTATCCACACCTCTTGCTTCTACAAATAATATTTTTTTTCCTTTCGTTTCAGCAACCCAAATTTTCCCTTCGCAAAAATTGCATGTCTTCATCCTTTTAAAAACCAAAGCTCATCTACCCTAGATCATAAATAAATAGTTAAATACTATCAACATAAGAAACAAACGGCGAAATTGGGTGTTGTTTCGAACTCAGAAGCGAAGGAAGATAGAGGGAAAGCAGTGGTCGGTGATGCTGTACTGATGATGCGAGGCCAAGGGGGGTTGGCTCGAGTTGCTGGAGTGTTGGCGAGGTCGGAAGGGAGGGGATGCGGTGGAAGGTCGAGATGTTGAAGGCATGGTGGGAAGTGGTAGCGTCTATATTATCATGAGAAGTAGGCATGCGTTTTTTTCCTACTGGAAAGGTGGCATGAAAATGTTGGGGAAGAATGGGAGGAGGGGTTTCAAGAATGGGATGTTGAAACTTGTTGAAACCTGCTGCTACATGAGAATGATTCGGAGAGCAGCGGATGGGTTTGAGTTTGGGGAGAACCAGCTTCGGGGAAGTTTGCATGAAAAACTTTTGGAGAAGAAGTTTAGTTGCGATAAAAATATGAGTAGGAGTGTTTGCGTTGGTACTTATACAGGAGCTGATGGAATAAATATCAGATGGGGAGGAAGATACATGGGAGTAGAGACGTGGGTTGTCCTTTAAAACAGGGCTATGGGTCGAGGAAAAGAAAAAAAGCATAAAGAAAAGAATTACGGAAGGAGGCATGAAGAACAGAACGTGGACAAGAAATGGCGGATGGGAAGCATCATGGGTCGAAATTAATGAATGGGAAGAAGCTGAAACATTGGGCATGGGGTTTTGAGGCAATCGGTTGTAAGTGCGTAGGCTTTAGGAGATTTTAAAAAAAAAATGTATCAACGTAACACATGAAAAGGGAAGGGAATACAATAGCGTTTTTGGGAAGGCGTAGGAACGAAAGATGGTCAGTTGGGGAAGATTAACCCTGTACAGTACGGGTTTGTTTGATTATGGATCGATAAGTTGGGCTACTAAGGTTGTGGGCTTTTGGGCCATAATATAGAAAAGAAAAAATGCATAAAAGAAAACACGTGGGAGTACATGTTGATGGTTGGGGAAGACATGTTCTGTGCAACGCTGGTTCTAGTATGGTGAAGAAAAATAGTGATAGTAGTTTGCTTTCCAAGACAGCACAAGGGAAGAAGAAGCATGTCGACCAGTACATGTTGAACCAAAGTAAGCGATTTCCTTATACTAATTAAATCTAATTAGTTTATTAATTTTATTACTTAGGGTAAGTTAACTAATATAATAGAAGTTAATTATTAAAATAAATTCATATAACTGTAACGTAAATAAATCGTGCATATGTTGACAGATTAAAGCAGAACAAACTACATTGAAACCGTATCGATGAGCACCACATTATGGAGATGGAATGGGCAGAGATGGAAGTAGCTGAGGGTTTTAATTAAATTAAGCACATGTTTAATTTAATTAAGAACCAACCTTTTTAACGATAGAGTTAAACCAAGGTGAGTTAAACTCACTCAGTTGTCCCACTTATATTTTATATAAGTTGGGTTTCAATATTTGTGTGCTATGGTTGCTATTGACTAATTGATGATTGTTTGGTTGATTGCTGAATATTTTTATATCATTTAAATTATATAGTTGTTTAATTTAAATAGAAAATGAAGTCGTTATTTTAACGATTATTTCCAATGAAGGTAACTTACCTTGTTGTTATGTTTATAATAATATAAATGATTAAAATTTAATTGGATGCTTGAATGGTTGTCAGTTGATCTTTCCCAGTTGAACTACTTATTCATGTTTATTATAAATTGTCATATTGAATGCAGGGAAGAACACGTTGTAGGAATCCAACCTGATTCCTCAAATTTATTTTTTAATTTTCATATTATATCACATGTACCGTTTAACCAACTTTATTGGATGATGGATTGATTATTGATTGTTGAAACCTTGATATTAACCAATAAGAAATATTTATTGAGAAAGTGGCAGTAGATGGCATATATATATATATATATATATGTATATGTATATATCGTTTATGAAAATTGATTTTTACCGCCGGAGAACGAAGTTATTTAATTTATTTTATAACTAAATAAAGATATTTAAATATATTATTTTAAATGAAGTTTATAAAAAGGGAAATAAACCGACCGCATATATATATTGATCGCTGTAACCATCAATCATCATTTTTTTGTACTAAGATCTGTCTTGTTCGAAGCGCATGCTTCATCTCAATTATTAAATGATTTGTAAAGATAATTATTATATTACTAAGATGGATAAGCAAGTGTACAAGGATTAATGTAATGATAAATAATTAAGGTTTATAGTTTTTAAGAAATAATTAAATGGGATTATTTTGAAATTGATTATTATTTACTAAATAATAATCGAAGTAAATGAGATTATTTAAATTAATAGTATTATTTATTAATTTAAATGAAAAGACGAGTTAGAGTTGATCAACGAGTTAAATCATGTTTTAAAATTGACCAAGTCAACTGTTTTAACGGAAACTGATTATTAAATTAATTTGTGCCGATTAATCTAATGAAATAATTTAGCAAATGGTGTTTACCTTATTAAGAATTAATTGGGAATTTGGATATTTATTCCAGTCAATGATAAAGTATATTTATAATAATTTAAAGGAGTTATCTCTTAAATGAAGTTCATTTAAATAAGTAATCGAAGTTAGTAATGAAATATAATTGAATTTAGAAGTGAGTTTATGTATGGGTTTATATTTAAACCGGGTTTGGTAAATGAAATTATAAAAAAATTAAGCGAGGGCGATAAGCTTAAAATAAATGTTACTTAATGTTTGAATTAAGTAAGGGAAATCGAAATGAAAAAGTGTTTTATATTAAACCAGAATTATATAAATGAGTTATAAAAAGAGATGGGAAGATAAAGCGTTAATTTTGAATTAATGTTACTTAATAATGATATTAAGTGAAACTGATGAGATTTTAAATAAGATTTCCCAGATTGAAAGGTTTAGAGAAGAATTCTTATAATTGAATCGGGTAAAAGATCGAGCAATGGGATTTGTAATAAAATTCCAGATAATGAAACAAATAATTTTAACATGTTAAAGTTTAAAAGATGATGTTTTTATTAATCATTTACCAAATTAATAAATTTAGTAATAATAATATATTTTAAAAAAAGATTTCAAAAGTAAGGAGGTTTTATAAAACCGCATTTTAAATTAAATAGTGAAATGGTAATGATTGGTATTAGAATGAATATGGGTTTTTGAATTACAATTCATATCTATCTTAAGATAAGAATGTTGTTGATCAAGGTTTGAGAGATAATTAAAATACCCCAACTTGAATGACTTCAGGATTATCGAAGGATGATATTACTTGTAATGGTAAAGATGTTAGAAGAGATTTATTTTGAGAGATAACAATGCAGTGTTAGTTGAAGGATTTGAGGAGACATATATTGATAATTTCAAAATAGAGGAAATAAAGAGGGGCTTGAGAGTATGGAATGATATTTCCATAATAAAAGAGATAAAAAGGGGTTTGCGATAATATAATGATATTTTCAAAAGTAAGTCAATGAGATGTAAAATGAGGATAATTGACGATTACATTGTTCTAATAGCGAAAACAAAGAAGATTTGGTAACTATTGTTTTACGATGCTAAGTTGAATCGATTTCCCAATTATAGATAACAAGTGATGTGATAGAAAAAGTTTTGAAATGGTAGTTAACGTGAATTTGAATATGGGTTTAAGATATTTTTTAAAGCATACATACATACATACATACATACATACATACATATATATATATATATATATATATAATGATTTGAGAATATTAATGTATTAAAACTGATATATTATTTTTTATGGCCAAGTGACGTTGTATATTCAACTAGTGAATCTATTTTATTTTTTATGTTTGTTTATTTTGATAGTTAATTAACCAACTATAAAAATCATGCCCTATGCACTGTTGGTACGGAAAGTCCGGGATCGAATTTATATTCGAAAACCAATCTGAACCAGCAAATACGTGAAAGATGCTGATTGAAGATGGAGCAATTGAAGACCGTAAATATTCATGAGTAGAATAACTATTGTTAAATACCTCTGGCTGATCCCTAAAGTTAACATTGATTCTGTCGTGATTGGAATCTACGGATTGCAAGGACTACTCGCTACTGATCTTTAGGGTGATTCTTAGGATGTGGTAGGAAGGTGCCCTCGGTTCATCCTGTTCCTGGATGACATGTATGGACGAATGTCTGACAGAATATTTCCTAAAAACCACGTACATTGATTTTTACAAATATACCAAGTTGGTGGTAAAGAATGGCCCTTCTTATTGTAACAACCCGGATTTTCAGAGCCAATTAAAAAAAATTATTTTAGCAATTTTAATGGATTTTGAATATTTAAAATGATTTACTTTAAATAATAATGACTAAACATTTATTTTAAATGAAGTTAGAACGAATATATTTTGTTTTAATTATAAAACGAGCCTGAAATGGTGCGGTAGTTTGAAAATTCGATTTCAAATTTCAAATGAATGTACAGGATTCAAAATAAATCGGATTTGAGCAAAACCAGAAATATTTAAATCTATTTAATTATATCTTTCTAACGAATGTGAAAAATCCAGATTTCATAACGGAAATAAAAAATTATTTCCAGTTTAAAATTTAAAATAGTCGCTATGGAATTTATGTATATTTTATATAATATATAGCCCTTAAAAATAGACATTTTGCAAACGACCTCCGTTTTCGAAGAGACCACTTTATTGGATCCGGAATGGCAAATTATTCTAGATTTCAATTTTCATAATTTTTGGAATCATTATGTGAGCATGGTGGATTAAAATGCGTTTGGTAATTTTAGTTTGAATTTAGTGAAAATAAGGCTCAGGTCCCTAAAAGAAAAGTTAATTAGGTTCACATCCGGTCATAAACTTAATATTAATTAGGTCCCTATTTTTCAAAATTTCATGAAATAATAATTAAAAAAATTCGTAAATTAATATTAAAATAAATTATGCATTCTACAAAAAATTCAGTCCAAAAACAACAAAAAACACGGCAGGAAACAAAAAAAGCAAGAAAACGGCGAAAAAGTGCATTTAAATGCATCATATTATGTGCATATTTGATTTTGTTGCATGCATATGCGCATGTATTCCAGTGCTTCCTTCCGCCTTGATTTATTTGCATATTTTTGTGCATGTATTGCACATTTCTTGCATAGAAGGATGCAATAATTCATAACAGTGAAACTCGGTTCATTTTTATTTGCATTCAAGTGTGCAAATAAAGCTGAAACAAGCACAGATGTGTGCAACATATCTGTAGGCAAAAACGTTAAATGAATTCCCTTTATGCAATAGTTGCATGCATGTGTGCAACTATTGGCAATAGTTGCATACATGTATGCAACTTTTTTTTTCGATTGGCGTGGATCTCTGAGATTATTTTATGATTTTAGAATTTTTTTATGCACTGCCGCATTGTTTTTCTTGCAGGAAATGGAGGAGGCGAAGGGAAGAAAGGAGGAAGCGGAACTTTCAAGATGTGTCAGGCGGAAGTAATTCTAGGGATCGGGTTTGAAGATTTTGTATGGGAGGGACATGGTTTTAATTTCAAACCTTAATAGGGACCTCTAAAAAACGCACCCTTGAATTTAATGACTGGAAAATGACCATTTTTCAAATGGTCTCCAAATTCGACGAAATTAGTTTTATTAGGACCGTATCATCAAAACATAGCTAGATTTATTTTTCGGTGATTTTTGAAGTCAGTATGTGGCCCCAATAAATTAAAATGTTTGTTCAAAATTCAATATATATATATATTTTTTAATTTAAAGAAAAACAGAGCGAAACATTACAAATGGCTTATGAAACTTATCCCATTGTGCTCGGAATGGGGGTAATTAGTTAGGAGTGTCAGTCGTTGGATCTCGTGTGGAGTTCATGATAAAAAGTTGCTTTTTGGGATAATTATTTAAACTAATTTATAAATGCCCTTAAAGTCACCACTCTCTCTCCCTCAGTTCTTCTCAGCCACTCAACGATTAAAAAAGAAAAAAAAACCGCCTCGTTTAGCCACCCGCCGCCGCCACGCTCGACGCATAACCTCTCTGGCCTCCGTCGCGACTGCCGGGCCCCCTCCTCCTCCGTTCCTCCCTCCTTCTTCAACCTAAACCGCCCCAAACCCTAGAACCCGCCACCATAGCCCGCTGCTCCGATCGTTGTGACCCTCATCCGTCTCCCCGACCATCGGCGCCGCTCCCCTAGCCCCGTCAGCCTTCGGAGCCGTCAGCTCCACTCCAAACTCCACCGTGAGTTTTTATTTTCATTTTTATTTATTCATATAACAAAAAATATGATTTTTATAACAATAATTTCAGAATAAAAATATGATTTTTTATAGAAATAGCTTTGGAATTAAAAATGTGATTTTTATATATATGTTAGCAAATTAAAAATGTTATTTTTATATATACATTAGCATATTAAAAATGTGATATATATATTAACAAATAAAAAATGTGATTTATATATATATATATGTTAACAAATTAAAAATGTGATTTTTATATATATGTTAGCAAATTAAAAATACGATTTTTATTATTTGAATAGCATAATAAAAATATGATTTTTATATATGTAGTAGCGTTATAAAGATATGAATTTTAGTATAGATATCACTGTATTAAAAATGTGATTTTTAATATAAACCGTGTGAAACAAATTGCGATGGAACTTGCTGGAAACAAATCCGAATCCAAACCGTTCAGAAATAAAGAATGGAGGAATGGAAACCAAAGGTGAGAACATTTTCTCACTTAACTTTTAATTGAGTTATTATATTCTAGGATACAGACGGTGCTTAGTAGCACCCGACACCTTTGATTGAAACCATGGTTGTTTGGTTGTTTGTTTTGATGGATTTATTTGTTTGAATTTGGTTTGGGATGTGAATGGAATTGATTGAATTTGGTTTGGGATGTGAATGGAATTGATTGAATTTGGTTTGTGTATGGCGCGAGCCAGTATTAGGCGAGGGATAAGGCTAGACCTTATTCCGGTTCTAGTATCGTGTCGTTATGCTGCCGAAATTTTCTAAAAAGTGTTAGAAAAATTTAGTTAGTTGAAAATATTATTTTTAACTTATAACGGCGATAAATAAAATAATATTTGGATACATAAAAATAAGTTTACACATCTACTTACAAGTCGGACGACTTGTTTATGCTCGCTTATTTTTGTGATATCGATTGGGACGATAATTTTTACACATCGCCTAAGTGCACGAATAATAATTATTGTTTGATTGTTGAAACGCCACACGGGTATTGGGATGATATTTGACATTCACTAATCCCAATTGTTTAATTGTATGTCAATCGATAGGTTGACAGACTGTTGTAACCATCAAGTATTTATATTTAACGCTTATACAGTTGTGTAGTGCACTCTAGATGATGGTTGATTGTATGAAATCCAAATAAATCAAATTATATGGTAATTGGTTGTGTCTCATTCCAATTTAGAAAGAACGAATATTTTAGATTAATATTCTATAAAGGATTGAAATATGATTTTGATGTCCAATTTGGGATGGACACGGAAATATAGATTGCGCCATTTTAACGCAAACAATATTTATATCAATTTTATTCATTTTTATGATGAATATCGAAAAGAAAACGATTTCAAATATGATATTTTGAAAATATTTTATTTAAATATTATAATGATAAGGAATATTCAATTTTGATTTAAAATTGGAAATGAACTTAGAATCGTTTTCAAACAAATTTATAAATGATTTATAAAATATGCTTTAAATGGAAGTCGACGAAATATATATTATATATATATATAATGACCTTAATAGAAAGCGCCGCGCCGCGGCCGTTCACGAATTTCGACCATTGACTTCGAATTGATAATACGTGAGATCCGACCGTCGGAATCTCCTAAAATCGGAACCACTAGGTTTGTATCGAAAAGATCTTTCCAACGAATATAAGAGATTTGAAATTTAATGGTTGGATTTGGAAATAAATCCAAATAAAATTTGGAAAAGGTTGTTGTAAGTGCAGTTCGATGACCGTTTATGGAAATCGACTGAAAGGGCCTTAATAAAATTATTATAAATATTAATAATTTGTGTAAAATCATAATAAATGATTTGGAAAGAATTAGAATGAAAAATTCCATATTTGAAAAGATAAAAATATATTTTTATCGAAATGAACTAGTTATCAACTAGAATTATAATCCAATTATTTTTAAAAAAATATTTTATTGGATTGAGAATGGGTTTTAATATAACCAGAATTTCCAATAAATGAATTGGAAGGGATTTGAATGGAAATCATTTTCCGAATATTTAGATATTGGATTCCGTGATTATACGGATATTGTTCTGGAAATTTGGAAGATATATTTATATCGTTATTTCCAATACGATATTTGTTGGTTTTAAAATTTGATATTGAATATAAGCCGATATAATTTATATTCAGAGCCTTGTATTTGACATCGTTTGTCGTGAACGGTGTCTTAAATAACACTGTTCTTAAATCCAGTTGAGAAAAGAATAAATCTTTTAATTAAGATTAATGAAGTTTTCCAATTAATGAATATTTAATTGGAATTGAATAAAAGAATTTGATTTTGGGTTTGTCGTGAAGGGTCTTCAATAGCACCGTTCTTAAACTCCATGTGAAAAGAATAAATATTTTAATTAAGATTATTAGAGTTTCCAGTTATAATTAGTAACTGGAATAAAATGGAATGTGAATCGGGTTTATTGTGATCTATGTTTTAACGACATTCGTTCTTTAAACCGATTTACAGTGAAATGTGGTTTGGAATTTATAAATCTTTTATTAAGATTTAATGGAAAATTTCCAAAGTAAAGCTTTCCAATTTAATATATTAAATTGGAATTGAATGGAATTCGATTTGGTAATAATCGAAGTGAGCTTTTATGGAAGAAGACGGTTAATATATATGGAATTTAAAAGACTTGGTCGTTATTCCATTTATATTACTAGTCAGATACGGAAATTGATATCGATTATATATTGATCTATTTTCCATGAAGACTCCATAATTAGTGGAATGGGACTTCGGGTTTATCGTGAACTGTATTTTAAGTGACACTAGTTCTTTAACACAGTTAAAGGCAGGATTACATGTCCAACATTGTATTTCGAACTGTATGGTTGATCTCTGCTAAATATATATCTGTTTGGTGGCAGAGAATTTATTCTCTTTCTTAACACCCTTCTCTAAGACGTACGAGATTAGAGGTTATATATCGGCAGAAATCAATGGTACGGTGTAGACTGTCGATGCGACATGTTTGATTTCCCAAAGTTAAACAATCATTAATATTGATTTTTGGGGAGATTAAAACTAAGTGGAGTTTTAATGAATCTTTAATTAGATTGAAATGAGAATACGATAATTTAAATTATTGAAATGATCGAGAATGAAGTACAACCAGTTTTACTCCAAGCGATAGTTAAATCTTTAATTAGATTTGAATAGTAATTAATTTTACCGATAACACCATGGTGTTAGATATGGAGTATTACCAGTTTTGCTCCATGGGATGAATAGGTTGGGATTGGGAAATTAAACAAATGATTACTTCGGTAAGGTGCACTAATCTCGACTAGTTTGGATGAACCTTAATTTGGTTTGAATTGATATCTAAAGGAAGATTAAAGAATAAATTTAAAGAATTTATCTTTGATAAAACTAATGGGAACCTTTCCCAAAAGATGTGAATAAAAGAATATTCTGTATTGTAATGAGGCGCATGTTGTGTTTGTGTAGCACTTGTTTATAATATACGGAAGTTATTCGGAAAGGCTGGGTTTATACCCATTCTGAATAATAGATTCGATGATAAGTTGACGGTAAAGACGGTGGTTGTAGACCGGAGTTCTTCACATCGTTTGGATGATTACTGATGTCTTGATTGGGCTGTACACCTAAGACAAGGTAATAAGTGGTGATCGTCCAGACTTACTTGGAGATCGACCGGATATGCGAGGACCACTCTCCTATATTGGACATATGGGACAAGGAATAAGGTGCCTCCGTTTTCGTTCAGACCCAGAATGCACTAGTAAATGAATGTATGTATGACATTGGATTTTATTCTGTGTTGACTGATTTCTATTAAATATATATATGTTTGGCGGTGGAGGATTTATTCTCTTGCTTAACACCCTTCTCTGAGATGTACGAGCTCCGATGTTATATATCGATAGACATCAGTTGCATGGCGTGAATTGTCAGTGTGGCATGCTGAGGTGCAAATGATCAAGGCTTCTGTTGAAAATCAGAGTCTTGTGGTTGATGATCAAAGCACGGCTTTAAAGGTCATAACATTGTGTATAGCGTTAATTTGCGAGTCTCACACCTCGGTATAAGTCGAAAATGGGATAAGGGACCCAAGGAGGACATGACGTTTCTTTCTAGCTATGGGTGGTGTCATGGTATGGAGCCCAGACATTTATTAGATTTTTACCTATGTGGGTTAATGATTGCGAGGTACCTCGGATATATTAGTTACTACGGAGCCGATGGATAGGTCCTATAGGACCGAGAAACATGTGTTCAGGAATACTAATTCACTAACGTAAGTGTGGGTCGGCCTTAGAGGATCCAAGGGTCTACTGCAGGAGATCCTGAGGCATTTGCTAGAGTGTCTCGAAGCCGGCGAGAAGTACATCCCTTGCCTCGACTCATGGAGGAAATCCAATTTCCAATACGTGACATTTCGGTTTGATTGTAAAGCCTAGTATGGCGACATGATATATGGTAACCATGCCGTCTATGATTGATACATTTATATTTGAAGCTATTTTTGACACTATACACTTATTATAGTATCAAATGATTTGTTTTAAACGTACCAAGCATGTTTGGCTATTATAAGGGAAAACCCTATCCTCCGGCTTGCGTTGCATTGTGTGATGGGACCTAGGTCTTATAATAGCTTCATTTTTCCAAAAAGCATTGCGCTGTTTGTTTTATTTATGCACTGGTATTCTTGGGAAGAAACGCGTTCCGTGTTATACGGCGTGGTCACTTGATTTACTTCTAAAGTAAAAGATTTAATAACTGTTTTAGTTCTCACACCAGTCACATGACTGACCTGGAGTTTATTGTTTTAACCTAAACTCTGAGTGCCCCTATTTTCCATACGGGTAGCTAGTAGTTTTTATTTTGCAGATATTATATTCACAGGATCCTGGATTTCAGCTAGAGCTATATTCGGAAAGCTCTGTATCCGAGTATTGATTTCAGTTGTGTTATGTATTATTTTCCATTGCTTTGTAATTTGAATCTCTGATATTTATCAAATGTATATTATTTATTCATACTCAGTTATATTCTTGTACTCTGATGTAATTGTTGTAATAAGCAATTAAATGTTCTGTCGTTTGTGTTTTGATTTGTCATGTTCTCAACTCAATCCGGGTTTTCCTTTACGGGGAAGTTTAAGTCGTTACAGCTTGGTATCAGAGCTTTGGTTTACGGAGCTCGAGAACAAGACACATTAGAACCAGACGAAAGAATTCATCAGAGATTAGATTAGTAATATCCAATAAGAATGACTCGTTAGAGATAGGATCAGTAATATCCTAGAATGAGTTAGAAGAGTATTAATTTTTAAAAACAGATTGAGTTTTGAAAAATTAATCTAATTATTCGTATTTGAGTATATTATTTTATATTGAATTTGGACAATCGGTTATATAAAGATTTTGCATATACGCGTCATGAACGTATATTCGAAGTATCAAATATACTGGATAGATATAGAATCATGCTCTAGTCGCCAGGACATGATTCTGATGATCGCTGCAGCATCGTCCGTATTTATTTTCGAGCTTCGAAAGTGAGATATCTATATATTTCCTATTGGCTGGTGTGGGAATCAAAACTAGATAGGGTTATTTATTTGTGATTTGGCATTGAAATATGATTTTTGAATATATATATTGAAGATATAAGATTGAAAAGCTATTCAACTAATTGATTGCTGGTTGTGTTGTTTGATT
>JASFAX010002643.1:0-45190 GCA_030737875.1 Allium sativum | reverse complement strand
GTATCACTTTCAGTTGTGTTTTATGTTGTTTTTCCGCTGCTATGTAATTTATTGTAATCTCTGATATTTATAGAATGTATTTTATTCATTCATACTCTGTATATTCTTGTATTATGATGAAATTGTTGTAATAAGCAATGAAATGTTCTTCTGTGTGTGTTTTGATTCGTCTTGTCCTCAATTCAATCCGTGCTTTCCTTGACGGGGAAGTTCGGGTCGTTTCATTTGGTATCAGAGCTTTGGTTTACAGAGCTCGAGAACAAGACACATTAGAACCGTACGAAAGAATTCATCAGATATTGGATTAACAATATCCAATAAGAATAACTCGTTAGAGATAGGATCAGTAGTATCCTAGAACGAGTGTGAAGAGTATATTTTTAAAATAAAACCAAATTGCTTTGAAGATTTAAACCTTATTCAACGTATTTGAATATTTTATTTATATTGATTTTGGACAATCGAGTATATAAAGATTTTGCATATACGCGTCATGAACGTATATTCGATCTAGAAATTCATTTCATATAATTGAACCTTTTCAAGAAGTTTTAATATACTGGATAGATATAGAATCACACTCTAGTCGCCCGGAGATGATTCTACTGATGACATACGGCATCAGTAGTTTATGTTCGAGTGCCGAATGTGGGATTTCTGTATATTTCCATTAGACTGGTGTGAGAACCAAAACTAGATAGGTTTACTGTTGTGATTTGGCATCAAAAATATGATTTTTGACTATGTATTAAAGTTATGTGTTTGAAATTCTAATCCACTAATTGATTGATGGTTGTGTCATTTGTTTATTGGTTTGATATTTTGAACCATTTAGCCTAATTGAACCGAATATTGAACTGTATAGAAAAATGATCGCATTTGCATGCATATACATGTACTTACATCGAACAGGTCATAGCAAGGAGGCTAGAGCAGAAGAGTAAAATTGTTTGCCCGACAAATAGGTACATGTTTACTGTATTTCTTGGGTTTTGGATGATTTTATGAGCCGATTGGCTAGCCGCTTGGCTAGCCGCTTGGCCTTTTCTTTTGGATTGAAGAAGGCCATGGGAGGCTATATGAAATATCCCGAAGTCCCCAGTGCAGGGGAGGTTATGGCGAATTTTTTCAAAAATTTAGGGTGTTAGCCAAATTTTTGAAAAATTTGAAAAGTTCTTAGAAACTGAAAAGTTGAAGAACTTAAGCCGTAGTGAAAATAAGGAAAGTTGAGTTGATTAGTTAAACAACTTTTTGCTTCGTTCCTTTTTGGGGACGAAAAGTTTTAAGTGGGGGAGATTGTAATAACCCGGAAAATCTGAGCTAGTTTAAAATTTTTATTTTGGTAATTTTGATGAATTTTGAATATTTAAAATAATTTATTTTAAATAACAATGACGAGAAATTTATTTTGAATATAAATAGAACGTATATATTTATATACATCGTCGTTAGAATATAAATATTTATTTATATATATAAAAGGAATTGAAAATGGTGCGATAGTTCGATAATTCGATTTCAAATTTCAAATGAATGTACCAGACGCAAAGTAAACCGGATTTTAGTGAAACAAAAAATATTAGAATCTAATTGAGAATATCTTTCCAACGAATCCGAAAAATTGAAATTTCATAGCGGGAATCAAAAGATACGCCCAGTTGAAAATTCAGAATAATCGCTATGGAATTTCAGCCCTTAAAAATGGAAATTTTGTAAACGACCTCGGTTTTCGACGAAACCACTTTTGTTGGATCCGAGATGTTAAGTTATTGCTAGATTCCAATTTTCGTAATTTTTCGAATCAATATGTGAGCGTGGCGAAGGAAAACGCGTTTGACCAGTTTCAGTTGATTTTAATCGACTGGAAAATGGCCATTTTTCAAATAGTCTCAGAATTCGATGAAATTAGTTTTGTTAGGACCGTATCATCAATACGAAGCTAGAAAATATTTTTCGGGAATTTTTCGAGTGAGTATGTGACCCCGGTAAATTGAAATGCGCGTTCAAATTTAACATATAGAGTTATATGTTGATTTCAATTTAAACTGATCGAAATGATCGAATCAGCCTACGATACATATCCCATTGCGTTCGGAATGGGGGTAATTAGATAGGAACGACAGGCGGTGGGTCTCGTTTCGAGGTCGAAAATAAAAGTTGCTTTTTAGAAAATTTTAATAATAAAATATATATTTAATTATATAGCCCCCTCCTCTATTTTCTCTCCTATCATTATCGTTGACCAGAAACAAAAAAAACCCAGCCCTCAATCGCGTCGCCCCCCCATCCGCTGTCGTCGCCGCTTCTTCTTCCTCCCCCTCCGATGGTCCTCCTCCTACCGAGCCTTCTCTGAGACGTAAGAGCTCAGAGGTTGTATACATCTGTTTGGCGGCGGAGAATTTATTCTCTTGCTTAACGCCCTTCTCTGAGACGTAAGAGCTCAGAGGTTGTATATCGATGGACATCAGTCGCAAGACATGAATTGCCTGTGTGGCACACCTAAGTGGCAATTGATCAAGGCTTCTGTTGAAAAGCAAAGTCTTGTGGTTGATTATCAAAGCACGGCCTGTGTGGCGCAGCTTTGTGTATAACGTGAATTCGCGAGCCTCACACCTCGGTATGAGTCAAAAACGGGATATGGACTGCAGGGAGAGCACGACGTTTCTTTCTAGCTAGTGGTGGTGTCAATACTTAAACTGGCTGACATTTATATACTTTTCACCTACGTGGTTGTTGGGATGAGGCGCCTCGATTTTAGGTCTGTTAGGACCAGAAACGTGTGTTCAGGAATACTAATCCACTAACGTAAGTGTGGACCGGCCCTGAAGCATCCAAGGGTTACCCAGAGTGTGTAGTTCTGAGGCATTTGCTAGAGTGTCTCGAATCGGAGAGGAGCTTTCCCCTTGCCTCGACTCATGATGGAAATCCAATTTCCAATACGAGATATTTCGGTTTTATTTGTCGAGCCTAGTATGGCGACATGATAGATGGTACCCATGCCGCCTAGGATTGATATTGTTTTGACACTATACACTTATAATAGTATCAAATGATTTGTTTTAAACGTACCAAGCATGTTTGGCTATTATAAGGGAAAACCCTATCCTCCGGCTTGCGTTGCATTGGGTGATGGGACCTGGGTCTTATAATAGCTTCATTTTTTCAAAAAGCATTGCGCTGTTTTGTTATATGCACTAGTGTTCTTGGGAGGAAACCCGTTCCGTGTTATACGGCATGGTCCCTTGAATTACTCTCTTTTAAAAATAAAGATTAATAACTGTTTTACTTCTCACGCCAGTCACATGACTGACCTGGAGTTTATTGTTTTAACCTAAACTCTGGGTGCCCTTATTTCTGCACGGGCAGCTAGTAGTTTTGTTTTTGCAGATTTATATTCGCAGGATCCTGATTTACAGCTTGAACGATGCTCGGAAAGCTCTGTATCCGTGTATCACTTTCAGTTGTGTTTTATATTGTTTTTCCGCTGCTATGTAATTTATTGTAATCTCTAATATTTATAGAATGTATTTTATTCATTCATACTCTGTATATTCTTGTATTCTGATGAAATTGTTGTAATAAGCAATGAAATGTTCTTCTGTGTGTGTTTTGATTCGTTTTGTCCTCAATTCAATCCGTGAATTCCTTCACGGGGAAGTTCAGGTCATTTCAATATTTTTAATCCCTCTTGTGTTGTATAGATGTTTTCATTTCCCTCTAGTAATTGATTTTCAATTTTGGAATTATTTATTGATTATTCATTCAGAAATTGAAATCAATATCCAAATTGAACTGTATTTATAGTTCATTAAAATTATTATCAGTTTTTAAAATTGTGATGAATTGTGACTGCAGTATGTTTCACATCAAGAGGAGATTTTATTTAGATTTTTTCCATGATGGTTGAATATTTTTTATAATATCTTTGAACTGGCAATTATTTCATGACCATTTCTTTTATCTATCATCATTCTGCCATCCATCATGTTTTTTTTAATATATTAATGTGGAGAGTTTATTTAAAAAAAAAATCTTTTTGAATAAAACATTGGAAATATTTGTGATAGAAATGGGACTATGTTATACTTCAGAATTTGTGATAATTGAAAATTTTCAATGATCCCGGTACAGTCGAGCATAATTCATAATTTAATTAATTTAGAAATTTTCAATGATCCCGGTACAGTCGAGCATAATTCATAATTCATAATTTAGAAATTCATAATTCATAATTTAATTAATTTAGAAAATTTTCATGCATGGTTATGAGACAACTTATAATTTAAGCTGCGACTGACCTCATTTAAAAATCCAAGCTCTGGTTATGCGTGGTCAGTGTGCTCTTAAATAAAAGAAAAAGAAAAGAAAATAATTTGAATAATAAAAATTTATATGAAATTCTCCTTGATGTGTAAAAGCAAGTCTATCAATCCATATTCTAATCTGTGAAATGTGTTGAAATCTTATGACGTATTATGATTTGTTGATTGATAGGTATTGGGATTTGAGACTATCTGATTTTGTCACTTAAGTTGAAATTATAATTATAGTCCAAATTTATCACTGTTTTTGTGCTAAATTTTACAAAATTCTTTGGAAAATAATTAGAACTCATTTTTTAACTCTCCACATTTTATAAATTTCATCATAAATCTATCATTTCTACAATGTGAAATATGACACCAGTTCTCAGTTTATTATGATATTTGTTTGACTGATTGAGATTTATGATGATCGTTCTTCCTCTTATGCTGAAATTATATTGTTTAGTCATTTTTTTCATCTATATTTTAAATTCTATATCCTTTTGATGATAACAAAAGGGGGAGAATGGATTAAGATTTTGATTTATGAATATTTTTAATTTTTGAAAATCATATCTTTCATTTTACTCATGCACAGTTATAGGGGGAGTTGTCTGTTGTAGGGGGAGCTGATAAATAGGGGGAGTTCATTTTTCACTGTCAAACACACTTATTGCATACAATTTGTATACAAACTCTTTTATTTGTTTTTCATCATTAAAAAGGGGAGATTGTTGTATATAACGGTGTTGTATACACAATTATATGATTTTGGTTTGATGATAACAACCAAATATATATTACTTTAAATGTGTTTGTTACTATACTGTTTCATATATTTATCACAGACTGGAATATAATATGTATATTTAAATAGAATACGACTGTACAGAAATTCAAATATTCACACAGTATTTTATTTAAATATAATATTTTATTTCAATATTTAACAGTACAGACCTACAACTCCACTATTTGCTCAACATTGTAATTCACTGAAATTTAATTCTTTCATATACAATTTCTTTTGTTACACAGCTCATCAATACAACACTCTGGCTATACATCTCATATATATATATATATATATATATATATATATATATATATATATATATAAAATCACTCAGTACATTCTCATATATACATTTGTTCACTGTTATACACACCGACACTGCAATATACTTGTCTTATGTCTTTTATCTTCTGTCTTCACAGCTTACAAGTCAGTCCAGTCTTTATACAGTCAGTCCAGTCTTCATACCTGTCATATACAGAAACACACAGAGGATATGGAACAGAAATAATATTCAAAATTCATTTAAATGTAAATTTTAATTTTAAAATTTTATTTGCCTAAGATTTCTGGTGTGTTTCTCATCATTTTTCATGACTTGATCTGATTCATATGTGTCTAAACAGTATGTATATACAGTGCTGACACAAAAAAAATCTAGTCTGGATGGCTGCATATACACACGTGTATAAATACACGTGTGCATTGCCTTGTCAATCAGTGTATACAGCTGTGGAGCAGTCACTTGGACCAAGCTCGACACAGTGCAAATGTTCAAGCCAACAAAGAGTAAAAGTGGTCGAGCCATGCAATGGTGCTACCCAGCAAAGAATTGACCAAGCTCATGAGTGGCAACAACATAGAAACAAGTCTGAAATGCTCATGACAACAAAAAAGTCAAATTGACTATAGCAAGGAATGTTTTCAAGATCATAGCAGCATAGGCGACTCAACTCAAACATGTTCAAGACAATGTGTTTTTCATGCATTATGGTCATGCACTAAAGGCTCAGCATGATTTTTCATATGGAACAAATCAGCCAAACTCATTTGCAAGTGCAGATTCAAAAGTGTGGCCAAGTACTCAGCAGCTATTTTATTGATGGTGCAAAACTGGTGCATAGATCAACATGGTGTCGAGTAGTGGCAGCATGAACATAGAACATATGTAAAAGAGTATATGTAAATATATTTTTGACATCAAATATGAACAACATATATGCAAATGAATGGAGCAAGTGAGCAAAGCATTTGTGGTCAATGAATACATAGATGAACATACAACAGGTATGTACACTGCTTGGTGATCAAATCCAAGGGACAAAGCAGTTATGCATGAATGGATCAATTCATAAGAGTAGCAGCAGTTCAAGTATGTAAGCAATGCACATAGCAATGGACAAGAATGGTCAAGAAGTTATTTGTTTTTGAAATCAGATTCACAAAATTGGAAAAGGTTTCAGTTTTTGAAATGCATTTTCAGGGTGCAAACATAAGGCAAAAGTAAAGTGCATGCAGACATTATAGTGGTGCAGCTACATGAAGCAAGTGATGGCACAAGTGTTCGAGCAAAGTGACTCAAATACATGCACTTCAGTTTTTAAGTGGTCTACAAATGAATACAATGGTGCAACTGGATGAATGGTTAAGTCAGTGAGCAAGTGTACCAAACTAATTCACACACACACACACACACACACACACACACACATATATATATAAACTTCAGGTGATCATGCCATATGAACAACATGCAAATTACTCAAGACAGCAAGGAACTTTCAAGTACCATGCGTTCATATGCAGTGTTAATATGGCAGCAACAATTTAATCTCAGCAACAAACGAAAATGCACAATCAGTGTTTGACATGAAACAAATTATTTTTGTTTCTTATTTTTGAATAGCATTAATTTTGGCAAGGAACTAAATTGGCAAGCTATTGTTTCTTGGAAACGTTTTTAATCAAGAATTTCTTTCTAAACTTTCAAATAAACATATTCAGCATTTAAGAAAATGTTTCCAGAAATGAAAATCACAGTGACATTTTAGAATTCTTCAATCAAGCTTCATATTTGGCAAAGCATTGATAATCTTTCCAGAAATAATTCATTCGAATTCAAGAGGGGCACAAATGTTTTGTCCAAAAATATATCATGCTGAAGGAAAATTCCAAAATTCATTCAAGGAGCAAAATTACGACCAGATCCATCGAGTAAATCAAAGCCGAGAATTTCAAAAGGGGCAACACAAAATCAAGCCAAGCCACTTAATCGAAATCAGAGAGAGTTAATTAGGATTTTTATAATCCTATTTTAACACCAATCATCACAGGCATATAATCAAGAAAAATCGAAAACCAAAAATCATCTTGAGAGCTAAAGTTTCAAATCAAAGAATACTCACTATTTTCCCATCGTTTTCGATCGTCCAAATCCAAATCCAAATCGAAGTACCAGAAAGCAACGAAGAAGTCAAGCACCAGAGAACATCATTCAATCGAGCATCGAAATCGATTTGGGGGTTCATTTCTGGAAACTCTATTTCAAGCACTGGCCGCCATTTTTGTTTCCCAGAGTAAAAGGGAAAGGGACAAGAACAGATGGGTGCAACACACATAAAGATGGCCGGCCATGCTAGTTATAAGTGTTAAAAGGGTTTTTTATAATTCCTTTTTAAAGCTAGGGTTTTGCTCTGCATTTTTGTTTCGTATTTGAAAAACCGTCAGAACAGTTTTCTAGTGTCTGTAAAATACTAGGAATTTCAGTCAGAGTGTTGACTGACAGTTCACAAAGTCTATAAAATTTGGGTTACTGGTTACGGGGTCGTAAACAGGGAAATTTGATCGAGTGGATATCGGTCAGTCTAGGGTTTTGAGCGTAGGGTTAGAATAGGAGCAGGGTTTGCGAGTGTAAATGGTCTTGTATGCGGGATATGTTCTATCACCTAGTAGAAACCTTAGAAATGCTGCAGTAGGCAGGGTTTTGCCAAAACTGGGTATATCTGTGTGTGATTTATTTTCTGCATTTCTGTTTCTGCTATATTCTATGATCTGTTTGTTATTATATATATCTCGTTAGAATTTTAATTCAGTTAAAAACTATGATAAACCCTATTCACCCCCCCTCTAGGGTTAATCTAGATCCAACACAATAAATATCCTAGTGGTATCAATTTGCGTAGCGAAGTGTAATATTTCCAACTCATCTTTCGTTAAAGTTGAAGATCCTCTAGTTTCCAGTTTGGCTATTTTGATGTTGTTTTCTTGAAGGGAGGACGTTTTGGTCCCTTCTTTACCACTTTTCCCCAATTGAATCATACTTTAATTGATTTTCAGAGTACCTTGGTATTTAGAAGCTCCTGGTTGAGATTCCTTCTATAATCTTGCTTCCTCAAAGCTTAGTCCAAACCGGGACGGAACAACACAATTAGAAGTGTGGCAATACTATCCAAAAGGTTAAAGGTAGAAAAAAGGGAACGGAGGTTCAGGCCCTCCTTCTAGTGCCAAAATGTTGACGATATTTTTGTCAACACTGGAGATAAGTCTATGGAAATGGACCATGAAGAAAGCATCAGGTTGCTAAGAACCTAAGGACTTAAGTGGGAATATTCTGACGATTCAACCACATAGAAAAATACATACAAAAATATACTGAAAAGTAGGAGAGCATGCGGAAAAAGTTAGAACACACAATTTATAGTGGTTCATTTCGGATTGAACCTACGTCCACTTTAAGAGCTTTGATGATTTTATTCATGGAGGAGCTTGCATAAGAAATCCCCAAATTGATTTGCATATTTGGGTTAGTTCTCTTAGAAATGAGAGGAAGATTGTAGAGAACAGGAAAAAGCCCCTTCTAATGTGACCCTTCGGGTCTTATTTATAGAGGTCTTGGGTCCACTTTTGCTGCTTCTTTTTCCCGCCACTTTTTTGGTGCCATCTTTTTGGTGCCATCTTTTTGTTCCTGCCTTTGGCTTTAATTGTTTTGTCTTTTTCTTCCTTTCTTATGCTCCCCACGGCCTTCTGCTATCGTTCTTTGTCTTTTTCTGAATTTACCCCTTTTGTTATCAACCTTTCATCAACAACCTTTCGTTAGCTTCCTCTAACTGTCTCTAGCTTACTCTAGTTTCCTAGACCACATTGATGGCTTCTGAACCCCTTTTATTGTAGGCTCAGCAGAAGACCTTCTTGAATGAGGAAACAGGGTTTCAGTTGTTCTTGTGAACTCCAATTCCAGTAGAAAGGTTTCCGCCGCCTTTCTTCCCATCAAATGTCTATATGGATGCTTCTTTGTCTTTGCAATATCAATCTTGGACTCTCGGGAGTGGCTCCTGTGCCATGCCTTCCAGTAGTTTGGTCTTGAAAGTTATTCTTGGCCTTGATGGCTTTCGGTTTCGGGACCTCTGGTCTCGATTCGTCTCTATACCTCTCTGCTTAAGTAGTGGATTATGAAATCTTCAGTAGCGGTAAAGGGAGCCGGATCCGGTTTCCGGCATATATGTTTGTCTTTAGTTATAAAGGTGGGCTTCTAGAATACCTTCCGGTGATTTTGAAGATGGCCCTAGATGTTGGTGTTGGTATCAAGTAGGTATCGGTAGGTTCTTTCCGTCTTCTGCTTGCATCCTGGATTATATGCTTTCGGTACCAGGTGTATGCTTCCAGAATTGTTATTCTGCATCCCATTCAGTGTCGGTATTACCCTTTCAGTATCTTCCTTTTCAATCCCCTGTCATGACCTTTCGGAATCTTCAATATTACATTCTATCTCTAGCTGTTGGTATTGGACCGATAATGTTGTGTTCTGATTCTTCTTGGCTGCCGGTATCTACTTTCGGCTTTTCCATTTTTCTCTGTTGTTTTATTGTTAGCTCTCGGACTTTTGCTTCCAGTTACTCCTTGGATTTGGTCTTTTCTCCATGAAGCTGGTTTCACTGTCCGAAACCCCCTTTACCCTTTCGGCTTTAAAGCTTCCGCTTCTTCATACTTGATTGGTACGAAATTTGGTGTTAATAGTTAGCATCCCCCCTCTAGTATGAAGAAGCTTTTGTTCTTTAGAACAAACGCTTACAATTCCTGTACAACTTGCCTGTCACTCAAGAATTGTCATAAAAATCCTAGGTATTAGTTCTATATTTCCCAGAATATTAATGCGAAGGAGAACACGAATTTTGCTAGCAGAAAGAGTCTGAATATAACTTGCGAGTTATGAACCCTAGTGCTCAAAAGACGCTATGCATTCATATGGAGTATTATGATTTAAAGTTCAACATTCTCCTAAAGGTGTTGAATGGAGAACTCAGTATTGTTATCTAAACATTACGCTCTCAATAATTCACCATTAGAAATGTGAAATCTAAAATTGCGTATTTGGGTGTTTGCAATAGGAGATTCGTCACTGACAAGCACAATGTGTTAACAAGAGTAACATGACTTGCCTAGTGCGTGATATTTATGATGCACTCAACATAATTTTAACCATAATTCATGGTAGCAAATACTAGGGATAAATGTGCTCTGGGTTTAGAAAACTCCCCTGTACGAAGTGTTGTGAGATCATGATCTTTGTTAGAAGGACTCAGATGAGAGGTCCACAGTACCTGCCTGTGTTCTAAGTTGAGAACTTTTATTTAGGAACGATATCGATATATTCGAAATCCATATGTAAATATGGTAGAAAGAAATCAATGCCCCTTATGGAAATAGGGAAATTCCAAGGAATGAAAGTTTAAGGCTTAAACATGAGTTTATGCAACAGGAATTCAAAAACCTGAATGTGATAGGAAAATGAAAACCCAAAAATAGAAAATCAGATATCAGAAATGTAACACCCTACCTCCGTTAAGGTCACTCGCAAAGGGATAGCCTTAATTTCGGTGGAGCGTTTTTAGTAGACATAACAGAAATTTACAAGACATATAAAGTAGTGCTTGAAAAATTTATAACTTTATTACAACAGAAACAGAAATGAGTTTAGTTACGTCTAAAACCACGATATCGGAATTCAAGTACAAAAATATCGGTCTTGTACAAAAGCCTTCAGAATGCATAGTTTTTAAAGCCATAATCCCCAATATAAACTTCCATGGAAAGATAGAGCCAAAGCCAAGCAATACTTCAAACACTTCAAGCAGAGAGAATCTGAATCAAGCTCCTATGTTTCCACCCTGGGGGGGGGGGGGGGGGGGGGACGGAAAGAAAAGAAAAGAGGCAAAACAAACTAGGTCAGACATAAGTCTGGTGAGTCCAGTGACTTTCAGCATATAAACAGATAATAGTATCATGACATGTAAACAAAACTGGATAAGAGATAACCGTAACCGGAATAGCATGTTAATAGAAGAAACAGAATGATATAGGCTAAGCTAAGCTTTTCACTTCTCTGCACTAATACTAGTATAACAGGATTAGGTGTTACCCTAAAGTCTAAAATGAAACAGAAACGGAAACAGAATAATCTCTACAGAAACAGAATTCTAGTAATGGGCCTTTACCGCTCCAACAGACAGAAGGTACGGAAACAGAATACTAATAATGGGCCTTTACCACCCAACTAATGGGCCTTTACCACCCCAACAGACAGAAGGTGCGGAAACGGAATCGGAAACGGAATCAGAGACGAAAACAGAATAATCCCTACAGAAACAGAATGTTAGAATTTGGTTTACACTAGTAATGGGCCTTTACCACCCCGACTGACGGTACCACGCAGAAACAGACAAGTATTACCACCCAACAGAAACAGACAGAACTAAGTGCACCCTAAGTCCTACCCCAAGCGATCGGCTCCCTAATACATAAATACCCTATGTCGGCCCCACAGTAGGGTGTATCACTCCCTAAAGTGGCAACCTATTGGCATAGACCTATTTACAGATGTCACGGTGTCTTACATCCTCAGAGCAGACCGGATTCATACACGCACATAACCCGGTTGGAACGCGCCATCAACACCCCTCGCCATTATCAGAATGAACCACTTATTAAGTTCAGTAAGCGTGCCCGGACCCCTATATAGTGTGGGGTCAAAGTTTTGATACCAGAAAGGGTTACTGACTAATATGGGTCCCAAACAACAGAAGACACAAGTATTTCCCCTCCTAACCTTGTGTCCCCAGATTAGCAGATTTCAGATTAACTTGTTTACAAGTTTTAGACAGAGTTCAGATTACTAGTTCACAGATCAGACTATCAAGTTAACAAGTTTTCAGATTAACAGATCAGATGTACAAATTTAACAGACTTTCAGATTGTCTAACTTTGTATTGGGCCTACAGATTCACGAAATGGGTTTATTAGATTCATCAGTCCAGTTGGTTTAACCCTATCCACCCAACACGTTTTTAGACACCACATTTTTCTTAAATTTGCATTAATTAAATATTAATGCATAGACCACTCACATTAGGTCGGTAGCTGTGGCCGCTGGATGTGCCGGGCGGTTCCGGGCAGACTTCTGCCACAAGCCAGACCTAACCTCATGTCTAAGCATATTTTAGTTATGCCTATGACTTCTCACATTAGACTGACAGTTTGCGGTTGCTAGTTAAGCCGGTTGGTTCCGGGCAGGCTTCTAACGCAAACAGAGTCTAACCTCGTGTCATAGCCAATTTATTCCAATACAGATTATACAGATATCAGACTAATTATGTCCACTTAACATATTAAACTTCTTTTCAGGTTACAACAGATTAATCAAGTTTCCATGTTTTACTCAATCTTATATCTAACCTACGGATTTTCATACCCAAATTACAATATTTTAGCTTTCAACAGATCAGGCAATTCAACACATAACAGATCTAGCAGATTAGGCAACTCAACAGATTCAGCAGATAACAGATTTAGCAGATTAGCCACTTCAACAGATTTAGCAGATAACAGATTTAGCAGATTAGGCAATTCAACAGATTTATCAGATAACAGATTTAGCAGATTAGGCAATTCAACAGATTATATATTTCTAAAATTCTATTTACATATCTTGCCCAATCATAAATTAAGCCTAGACTTACATGCTTAAATCATGGTCATAATTCATAATTCAACATATGCCTAAATTTTTAGTTAAACTTTGCACAGTACATAATATTCTCTAAAAGCCCCAAATCATGATATAAAATATGAATTATGCCAAATTATAGCCTTTAATGCCAAATATCCAAAAAAATCCACTTTTAGGCGTATTCATATTTATAGTTATCCTATTATAATATTGGTCTCTATGCCTAGGTCACATATTCCTTTTTCAAGTCATTAATCGTTACATAAAATTTACCCCAAAAGTCTAGATCTTCAAATTATAACATCTCAAAATCAGATCTTAATTTTTATATGCATTATGTCCCTAAGTTTCAAGTCACATGTTATCATACAATGATTCCTATTCTTCCAAATTACATAGTATACACAGATCTAGTCTAATTTACAACATATGTCCATTTCTCAATTCAGTCAAAGATCAGTCATGTCCAAAATTATGCATTATCCATTACTTGTCCCAAAATTTAGCGTTCGTGCATTAATCTCTTATGAGATTTGGCGCAGGCTCGTGGTAGCCTGGCTATAAACAAAAAGGAAGAAAAGAGGGAACGAATACATAAAGTCACAATGAAGATAGATCCACAGAAAAGTATGCATAACCTCAGATCCAGATTCACAAAAATGTCAAGATAATTATTAAATTTCATATTTGAAAATAACTGTACTCATAATCAAAAAGGAAAATCTTGATTTCTGGGATCTGTATTCTGGTACTGAATAGCGCTCCCTAGATGTAGACTAGTTGTTCTTTTAATCCTATTTAGATTGGAAGAAGATGCACTAGTTTTATCCTAGGTTTCAGCAGAGTAGCGACGCCATTGTTTTATTTTCTAAGAAGGAGAGAGCAATGGAGGCTAGAGAATAGTGTAGGAGATTTAGGTTTTTGCTTAGGGATATATTTATAGGAGAATAGAAGTGTCCAGGGCCTTAGATATTAACCTAGAATCAATCCAGACCATCAGAACAGCCAAAACCACGTCACACGCCAAAGAAAATCGGATCTGGGCCAAAACAGGTCGACCTGTGGGGGGGGGGGGGGAGGTCGACACTAAGGTCGACCCTATGGTCGACCTGCCTACCCAAGTCGATCCCCAGGTCGACCCTAGTGTCGAACTGGGTCCTGGGCGGGAAATTTCCCGCCCAGCCCGCTTCTGGGTTCTAACTTTGTATTTTGAATTTTGAATTTATTTTCGATCTGTTTTATATTTTCAGAAACTTCCGAAGGCCATAACTTCTTCATACGGAGTCCGATTTACGCAAACTCGGACTCTATCTCAAGCAGAATTCCGAGACGAACGCAATGACGTAACCCGTTTTCCTTAATTCTCACATCTAAAATTAATTATACTTCATTTTTTTACTCTTATGTTCACACAAAATTCGGGGTGTTACAAGAAATTCCTAGTTGTAATTAGTTAAAATCCCAATACTGATGCTTGGGTAACAAGAAAATCAGAAATCCTGAGACTTATGCTCGGATAAATGGAAATCAGAAATTGTTACTGAAACCTCAAGACTTATACTCAGGTAAGTAGAAACCAGAAATCGCATTGAAACCCCAAGACTCATACTTGGGTAAGCATAAATCAAATATCATGTAGGAAGCCCCCAAGACTCACACTTAGGTAAATTTAAATCGGAAATCATATAGAGCCATAAGACTCATGCTTAGGCGAATTTAAATCAGAAATTCTACAGAAAGCCCCAAGACTCAAGCTTGGGTGAATTTAAATCAGAAATTCTACAAAAAGCCTCAAGCTCACGCTTGGGTGAATTTAAATCTGAAATTCTACAGAAATCCCCAAGACTCATGCTTGGGTGAATTTAAATCAGAAATTCATATAGAAGAACCATATCATTAACTGAGAGTTGTTAAAGAATGTCATGGCTAAATAAAATGCTTTAATAAAGGCATAAAAGAAACATAGAAGGTTAATTGAGGATCATCCAACGAAAGCATCACAAACCATCCAAAGACCATACATGTGTATAGTGTCAACCTATTGAAATATTATTGAAAGTGATTATGCAACCATCGATTACGTTGGGTTTCTTGGAAGTTCATCCGGAGGAACCACATGAGCGAAAGAGTCATAAATATACCGATGGATAACTTCTCGGACACATAATTAAAGGACTCTTTCGAAATAAATTAACTCTACCTTGAGTTAATTAATTGCTTAACGGACGTTTCGCTTAACTTTCTAGCCTTTGGGTATCTAACATCTAGTCTTATGCCTAACCCATAGGATATGCAAACGAATGAATGCTCTCTAAGAGAGTGACACTTGTCCCTTTATATGGAAAGATGTGGGAACTACTAGACCCACTTAGCGGTATTATAACTTGTAGGGGTGTTAGCCTCACTCGGGAGGCGACTCCACATAGTGGAGATGTAACTTTGTTTGTTAGCCCCACTTAGGAGGCGACTCCACTAGGTGGAGATGTAACTTTGTTTGTTAGCCCTACTTAGGAGGCAACTCCACCAGTTGGCGATGTAACTTTGTGGCTTCTCTTCTTGGAAGCTTTCTTTGCCGCTCCTCTTCTGGAGGCTTTGTTTTATGCTCCTTTTCTGGGAGGTTGTGTTTGTTGTTGCTTCTCTCTTTGGAAGATTTGTTTGACCCTCCTCTTCTGGGAGGTTTTATTTGTTGTGGCTTCTCTCTCTGGAAGCTTTGTTTGATGGTGCTTCTCTCTTGGAAGCTTTGTTGACGTAGCTTCTCCATCCGGAAGCTTTGTTGATATAGCTTCTCCATCCCGAAGCCTTGTTGATATCATTTATCAAGGGCAGGTTCCACACCTTTCATAGAAGCATTTAAGTATGTTAATATAACATGTCTGACAAAGTCGTGAAATTCTGAAATAGGGGAGATAAGATTTAGAAGAATTTTATTTGATCCGAGCTATGATGGGCGTTTAATCATTCCATTGCTGCATATTTGTATAAACAGCTTCCACCGAAGCTTGTCTTTGATTGATAACTTTGTTGTGTATTCATTCATGTATTGCGTTTCTTTGAGTGCTTCCATTTGACCTTTCGTTCCCTCTCATGGGATGAGACATTAACAGAAAGTTCTCCACTTGAGCTTTTGTTATATGCATGAGCCTGAACATGGTTTGGTTTTTACCTGTAATAGCACTCGAACTTACATTAATATTTGTTTGACTATAAGTACGATGATAAAACTAAACGAATAATAAAAGTAATCTTTTGAGATAAGATGCTTGTTGTTAAGTTCCCATTCCCATGTTGTGTTGTCTCTGACTAGTTTTCCCACTTATTTTACTTTGAATTTCTCAAGTGAGCTTTCTTTTTCTTTTCGGCTTGATGTATCGTTATCAAACTCCAACAATGTCTGGTTTTGTGTCCTTCTGCCTTGTGATAAGAGCAATAATCTTTCCTTTTGTCTAAATTTGTAGATACTTCTGCAAGGGGATTGGAGCCAAGCCCTTCTTCCTGTTCCTGCGTCAAGTTTTTCCTTGCGTTAAGTATTTCTTCCATAAGAATGAATTTATCAGCTCTGGAATACAAATCATTTAAGCTTTCACATTCGTTTAAGATAAGTTCCTTCCAAAAAGGGGATGGTACAAGCAACCCCAACCGTACAACTCTTAGCTTCTCTCTATCTGTTGCCCCTTTCACTTTGAGTGAATTATTGTGAAACCTATTTAGATAGCAATTGAGGGACTCCTTCGGTCTTTGCTTGATTCTAGCCAAACCATAAATGCTATTTGTTGAATCCTTTTGCATATGGAATTGTGTGCTAAATGCAGTGGAAAATTGCTTGCAAGATATGATGAGAGGGCCATGATAATGTTTGCGCATTTAAGAGTTCTTCAATGAAGTGTTGTCACGAAGACCTTGCATCGAAGGTCTTCAGATGCGTTATATGTATGCATGTAATTCTCAAAAAGGAATAGGTATTCCTCAGGGTCTGCAGTCCCATTATACGCGAGTTTGTTTTCTTGTATTTCAACGGGACCTTTGCCATCATTATCTCTTTGGAGAAGGGGATTCCTTGCACCTTTCTGTCTTTTATCCATGTTAGGCTTTCGTTTTCTTCTAAACTAACCGCCTCCTTTAATGCTTACTTATTTCCCCTTGAGATTGGGCTATTACGTAGATTTGATGAAGACTCGGTTCGATTATAAAGTTCCTGAGGTGCTATGATCCTTGATTCTGCTTTAGAGGTTTTTCGGACCAAGTCTGCTTCAATAAATATCCTAGTGGTATCAATTTGCGTAGCCAAGCGTAATATTTCCAACTCATCTTTCGTTAAAGTTGAAGATCCTCCAGTTTCTACTTTGGCTATTTTGATGTTGTTTTCTGGAATGGACGACGTGTTGGTCCCTTTTGGCCTTGATGGCTTTCGGTTTCGGGACCTCTGGTCTCGATTCATCTCTATAGCTCTCTGCTTAAGTAGTGGATTATGAAGTCTTCAGTAGCGGTAAAGGGAGCTGGTTCCGGCTTCTGGCATATGTTTTCGTCTTTAGTTATAAAGGTGGGCTTCCAGAATACCTTCTAGTGATGTTGAAGATGGCTCTAGATGTTGGTGTTGGTATCAAGTAGGTATCGATAGGTTCTTTCCTTCTTCTGCTTGCGTCTTGGATTATATGCTTCCGGTGCTAGGTGTATGCTTCCAGAATTGTTATTCTGCATCCCATTCAATGTCGGTATTACCCTTTCAATATCTTCCTTTTCATATTGACCTTGATCTTTCCCCTGTCATGACCTTTCAGAATCTTCAATACTATATTCTATCTCTAGCTGTCGGTATTGGACCAATATTGTTGTGTTCTGGTTTTTCTTGACTGCCGGTATCTTCTTTTCCCTTTTTGCCCCGTGGTTTTATTGTTAGCTCTCGGACTTTTTCTTCAGGTGACTCCTTGGATTTGGTCTTTTCTCCACGAGCCTGGTTTCACTGTCCAAAACCCCCTTTACCCTTTCGGCTTTAAAGCTTCCACTTCTTCATACTTGATTAGTACGAAATTTGGTGTTAACAATCCATTTGCTCAGTTTCCGCCACATCTGGTCGTATATTATGTCTGTTTGTCATTTTGGATGTCAAAGCTATAATTATACAACTATTCTTTGCTTGTCATTTTGTTTAAGAAATGGACAACTTTTAGTTGCTAAACAGTTAAACTCTCATCAAACTAGTATTTTATTACTTGTACATTGATGTGGTTACTACATTTCAGATTCAACGTGGCAAACGATCTAAAGAACATATCATCAAATGGCTATTGCAAATAGAATCAGGTTATGGACAATTGACGTTAAACATCTTAACATTAGTAAAGATTACTGCATCCTTATGACTAACTCATTGTTATTTCTTTGTTTCATGGATATACCACAATCTAAAATTATATCATACATGTTTCCAATAGCAATTCAGATGTTTTTTACATTATCATAAAACATGATTCAAATTTGATTTATCTGAGTCTAGGGTACAACCACAAATCCGTCCCTTACACATAGTAGCTATCAGCCAGCACACTAATACATACCTATTCAATTGAAACATCTAACACACTAATACAAAGTAGCAATCAGCTAAAACACAAAGATTTCAACTTGTTCCCTACTATCAAGCATGCATGCCACAATTCAATTGAAACACATACCTGCTGTCGAAGGAGGACTGGGGACCAAGGGTTGCTGCGTTTCTGTCGAAGGAGAGGGTTGTTTGTCTCTGTCGGAGGAGGAGATTCCAGCTAAAGGTGGAGGCACGATTTGGTGATCGAAAACCCTAATTTGGGTTTTTGGTCACCATTAAAGTAAAACAAAGAGAAAAGGGAGTGGCCCAATTTTATATTCAGAATGCATAATGTGATGCACAATATGATATGAATTCGATTTGGCCCAAAGCCGTATCAAATTAACTGATCTGAGGCTTCGTTGATGGACGGTTAAATTTAGGGTGTTTGGGCTGGTGCAGATCGCAAAATGTAGTTTGATATGGATATGAGCATTATCAAATATGATACGGCTTTAACCCGCATTTTATCTCCGCATCCTTGTGTGCCAAATTAGCTGTTATAGTGTAGTGACCACACGATTTTGACTTACATATACACGTATATTTCAAGAATTGACACACAATGGTTTTCCTATTTTAGCAATATATTAGTTTGCTGAATATTAGAAGACACGAATAAAAAATTGTCATGCAAAATAAGTGAAGTGTCTCAAATATATATTTCAATGCTGATATATGAGAATTTATCTACATGGCATATACTTTATGTACATTGTTTTTACATTTTATTAATTCTTCGAAAAATTTATTTTCTATGTAAAAAATTATATGAAATTAACATTTCTTCCAATTTATTTTAGCATTTACTAGTTGTATTTTCTTGCACCATACTCCTTCGTAAACATATTGGAAAATATTGTGATGTTATGTAAACCTAAATCCTTAAACATTATTAAGCGGATTTTCTTATATCAACACAAAGAATAGTGCACTCAAACCGAATGCCTTATTGAACAATTTGACATAATTGCTTTACAGTCCTTTAGGAATATATAACAAGATATTGGGTTTTTTTCCATCATGAACAAAGAGCTATCTATCCAAAATAAATAACCCTTTGAAATATCCCTGTTAAATGGATTTCCTATAATTACGGCATAACAAATTGTTTTCTTCAAATTTATTTAAGGGAAGTACCAATAAGAAAAGTATTCCCTTAACAAATTAAGGTAATTTTACCTTATTACCCATTTATCCCCGTTACAAATAAAGGTAATTTTTCCTTAACAAATATTGCTAAGGCATAGTAATTTTTTTGATTTGCATATATTGATTTTTTTAAACCCTAAAGGATAAGCATTTTCGGAGGAATAGGATCGAACTTTTTTTTTTTGTTTGTCGACATAAATATGCCGGATTTAATAATTCAAAAGGCAATGCATCAAAATGATTATTAATTTTTGACATATCAATGTCAAATACATATCTAATTGATTACGTGCTCCATTCGATGCAGTGGTGACGAACTGCTTATTTTAATTCGGTTTCCCTTATTGAATAAGTTTTTTAAAATCTAATTTGAAGAGATAATCTAAGAATATTGAGTAGTGTGAAATAATATGTTTGTGTATCCCGTTAACATTTTTCCAAACAGTGGAGTGTTTTTAAAAAATGGTCCCCCTTAACAATAGTTGGAGTGTCAATAACAACACCCTACAAATAAAGTGGATATTAGACTTGGACCCTTAAAGCCAATTTTAATACATAAAACTCCTTCCTAAAAAAAGATTATAAATTAGATCCCAATTATTTAATTACGAATAATTGCATAAGATTGTATAATTATTCAATGACTACTTGTATATATTTATGCAATTATATCAAATAAATGCAAAAATATTTGCAATTTTTCAATGAAACACTGCAAATATTTCCTTAATTTTCCAAAAAAATTGAGGAATTTTTTATAGCTATTTTACTGAAAAAATGTAGAAATTTCCGTTAAATAATTGAGGAAATTTCTATAGTTTTTTTGATATTATTTCATAAATGTCTGCAATTATTTACTGAATGACTGCATAAATTTATATAATTATTAGTTAACTTAATTTTAGGAGCCTAAGTTACATATCTTTTTTTAACAAATATATTTTAGCTCTTTTGAAACTTAATAGGAATTTTAGCCAAACCGTCTCATAAATAAATGTAGAATTATGGCTACAAAAACTGTTGTACCATAGCAAGCCACAGATATATCCTAACAAATTGCTCACAAGCACATGACTTTTTTCTCGTCAAAACAAGTCTACTATGGCAGGGTTGTCAACAGATTTTTTAGAATTCAAGTATTTCCTCTTTTTGGGAAATTAGTACTTGTGCATACAAGTTTGAAGAATATAACATATTACATGACAAACAGTTCTGAATTTCAATCTTTTCCAAATTTGAATTTCAATATTTTGATCTACGAACATAGAAGGATATCAGATGTTCATCCGCTCCTCATATAATTCATAATCCTAAAAGATAAATTAATTTTTTTTTATCCTTTAATTGTAGTAGTAGTAGCAATAGTAACCGAAAATGAAGAAAAATAGTATGCATCATCTTTTTTGGCAAATATTTGGATGCACATCGACCCAAAATATGAATTGCTATCATGAAAATATTAGCACAAATCATTTTATTTGTAAACTTATACATAATTTGAACTACTACTTTGGTAGAATTGAACAGAGTGTTTGCAAATGTTGATCCTATAATATTCTTATCTTATTTATATATTTCATTTATATTTTTATTTTACAAACAAGAATTTGAGTTAATTTAGATTTATCGAGTTTTCATTCACTACAACAAAAAACACTTTTCGCAACAGGCAATATCTGTTGCAGTAGACCTATTGCAACAGGCCTGCGCCTGTTGGTATAGCCGAAGTTGCAAAAAGTCTGCAACATTTTCTGCCTGTTGCAATAAGATGTTGCGGTATCCTTTTTTGCAACAGGCTTTTGCTGTTGCAACAGATCATTTTGCAACAGTATATGCCTGTTGCAATAGATCCATAAATTTGTAAAAAAAAATAAAAAAAATTATAGCTTATAGATATTACATATCAAATGTATCCCTTTTAGTAATAGTGTATATCACAAAATAAAATAAACAAATAAAGATTTTATTTTAACAAAGTTTTAACACTACAAACAACTACAACAAAAATTTCTACAATTTTTATACACCACTCATATATAACAATTTCTTCCACACAACACATTTTTACCAATAGAATATTTTCTAATCATATTTCTACTCTATCATCTAGTGTATTTCTGGGACATCAGCAAAAGGCTCTCAACTTGCTTCACCGTACTGGCTAGGTCCATACTAGTGTTTACGCTGCTCTTTGACCATCTCCATCAACTTCAACAAATTCTGCTTAATAGTTATACAAGGTGAGAATTCGTTTTTCAGGGAATAAAGCAAAGGTGTAATTAGAAGAAAAAAAAGATGCCTTGTCAATTATAGCTTCAAGTAGGGCATCCGGAAGCCTTGTCCCCAACTCCATCAGCATTGCAACCACCATTTCCTTTACCTGTAAGTACAATGTCCAATGTTTAGCAGTATTTATTAGTTTGGTTGCAAAATTTAAAGTTATCAAATGATGAATTATGCTGATATAGGGGTTAGTGAATTACTCCTTCTCGCTCTATGTATCCAGTTTGTCTCAGATCATATAATCTAAAAGCAACTGCAACAAATTCAAAGAACTAAGATTTAGCTAATGTGTACGTACATGTTTGGTAAGATTAATTTCTTGCATAATCAACTTACAGTCGGTTTTGACATCCACAGGGGTTAACGGGTGAAACACGCTAAGTGCATGAATAAACTCCTCAAATTCAATAACATCATCTTTTTTCTCATCGAACACATCAAAAACCTACAACATCAATCAAGAAAAGAAATTTTTTGCTTCGATGAAGAATATACAGCCTTCCATACGTATAGAATTGCATCCGAATAATGTATAAAAACTAAAATTTTCATTAAATTTTTTAGTTTTAAAAATGATGTGAGGTGCAAACAATGTTAGAAGGTGAAAGTTGTAGTAACCAAGCTTGGGTCATGATATCCTTTATAGGCCAATTTTGTTTTTTTACTTTTAAACCCACACAACATTTCAACACAAAAAAACAAGCACCAACACTTTTGCATTTTCTGAATCAACTCTCTCTAAAAATTGAACATTTTTCCCTTTCAAAAAATTGATCAATATAAGGTAAGATCCTACCTGTGAAATAGCACATAAAAAACGTTACCTGGTTTTTGAACTCAACAAATCTGAATACACACAAAGTTTAAACGTTTTAATGGAATTCAATTTTCTTTTGCATCCAAGAAATGAACTTTCTATTTCTTTCTTCTTTTTTTGTAGGTAGGAAAACATTCACTTCTGCAACAACAAAAGAAATGAAACTCAAATTATGTGAAATGAAAATTATTGATCAAGATGTTTAGTATACCATACTTACAATGATGGTCATAACAGTTTTGTGAATACGTGAAACCAAGGTTCTAAATTCCAGAAAGAGAGTGTATGGTCATAACATTTCTTATGTACTTATGATGCAAATTCCGTGAAAGTGGACTATGTATACAAGAGTGGCAACATAAAAAACTTCAAAGTTAAAATAACTTGTTTTAAAAAAAATTGAACAAGAATAAGAAACCACCAGCTTTGAAGCTGGAGGAGATGAAAAGTAACAATTCCTTTTAGATTGAATGATGTACATAGCATCACAAAAAATGTTCTAAAATGTATCATGGTCGTTCATTGGTATATAATCTCCATATATAAGATCTATCTGCATTCCGGACTATTAAAATGGACACAACAGGATCCATGTACAATAACAAATACCAAAGCTGACGAGTAACATAGGTGCGTTCAAGAGTACTTCCATATATGATACTTCCACAAATGAACACAAGAGAACAAGGTATTATACGTTCAGTAATACATTGTTATTTATCAACCTTTTAAGGATTAATTTCCCTTATATATCATTCTGATCCTAGATGACTTCCTTGGAAGGTCAAGCAATATTTTCCTTGTAATGGCATGTCATGTTGACAGTAAATATTCGCCCATAAAAGGATTTTAATTGCTGGTGCAAATTGTGTGTGGGTTTTCAGTTTGAATTTTCAAATGTATTCTCAATGCATATAAACCAGTGTTTAAAATTTGAAGATAATCACCAGAACACACTAAATTTTTTTTCTCAAGGGGAAAAAAAGTATGGCATAAGAAAAGAAATCACCACCACATCACAGCAGACTTAGAGTACGGCTTCACATTTATGTTGACAAAGTATTGAGTGACCATCGGAAAAAAAAAGTCGTACTCCACACAAACCAGAATGACACGGATCCGAAAGTAACAGATGCAGACCAACACCAAAGCCCAAAGATGCCTCAAAACAAAAGTACACACAAATAACCCAGCAAAAAATCAAAACCCATACCAGAAAACGCCAATCCCAGTTCAACTACGAACAGTCTCGATAGAGGGAGCGACGACGTTTGATTGAGAGTCTAGAAGAAAATGAGGAAGCACTGAGTGATCGCATACAAATTAATGTCTGAAGCCCATCAAAAAGGAAGAAGAGGACGGAAAATGACACCGTCATGGATCTGACAAAGGAGGAGAAGGGTTTGTGAGGAGGGCTATAACCTTAGATCAGGCGAGACAAAAGCAACATCAGAAGAGGGAGCGAAAGTATAGGGCGCGATAGAAAATTGAAGAAGGAAGGAAAGGGAAGAGGAAGAATAGGAGGGGGAGTTGATGTTGTCGCCATTTCCAATCTAATGATGCAGAACACGTTAAGTTTTTGTCAAATTGGGGGAATTAGGAAAGGCAGGTGGCGAAGCGGGCACGAAGTTTAGCGAAGCAGTAATGAAAATTTGGAGATCCCGCCTTTCAATTTTCATAGCCCGCCTTTTAATTTACATTATCGGTGGGAAGTAGGTTCCAGAAATTTATACCTTGAACTTTTGCTAAGCAATAAAAATTAAGTTTGTTATAAAATAATATTTCAAAAGAACATCTAAGGGAAGTTATTAAATAAATCTAATTAATAATGAATAATAAATATTATTTGTTAAACCTTAAATTTGCATTAATTATAAACTATTTAACGGTATTTATTTTGTAAAATACCAAAAATTGAATATAATCATCAATTATACATATAAAGTTAAAATAATGATTATTGCAACTGGTAGGAAAAGATAGTTGTTAAAAATATGTTTATTTCATTTGGTGTGTGTGTGTGTGTGTGTGTGTGTGTGTGTATTTCATGACTATAACCGAATTTTAATCATATATATATATATATATATATATGTGTGTGTGTGTGTGTGTGTGTGTGTGTGTGTGTGTATTAACTATTATGTTTATACTTCTTATATTATAACCGAATATTACTTGGGGAAAAATAATTTTCAAAAATACGTTTTTCGCAAGTGGCTTTACCTGTTGCAAAAAAATTATAGTTATCGCAACTAGTGAAAACAGTTGCTAAATATATAATTTTTGCAACTGGTGAAAACAGCTGCTAAATATATAATTTTTGCAACTGGCTTGAAAGGGTAGTTGCAAATAATATGTCTATTGCAACAGGAATGAAAGCGCAGTTGCTAAAAGTATGTTTTCGCAACAGACGTGAAAGCGCTGTTGCGAAAAATATGCTTTTCGCAACAGGAAGGAAAAGCCTGTTGTTAAATCTTATCTATTGCAACAACTATAAAAGGTCTGTTGCGAAATATCATTTACTGCAACTGACATTTGGGGCCTGTTGCAAATAACTAGTTGCAATAGGGTATTTTTCTTGTAGTGATTGATAGTCGTACTAAAAGTTTGTTTCTACATTCCAAACTAAGTTTCATCAACGTTTTTCATCGTCCTTTATCTTTAATGTCACCAAAAAAAAAAAAACCTTCATATAAAGAGGGGTTACAACAAGGTCAAAATAAAATAACTTATATGGTTATGTAGGCTACAATCTTAATGCAATTTGTTTTCTCTATGAAGCAATACCCTAACAATATTAAAAAGGAGATACCTAAACATGTAATCGAACTAGTTCTCACCATATGAAGCAATAATATTTTTTAATCTGCCTATAATTGGGTTATTTTTCCAAATGTAGTTAAGTATTAATATATGTAGTGAGGTGACCCAACACTAAATTGCAATTCCTATGCTTTTTGAAAATTAGTCATTTGATCATGCCTGTATATTTTGCACTCCCACCATCCCTTTTTGAAATATGTTTTTTCCGCTCAAGTGGTTCAAAAGTTTGATATCTTTATATAATATAATTATGAATTTATAATGTTTCCTTTAACTTTAAACTTACTTAAGACAAAATACTATAATGATAATAATAATAATAATAAGACTTTGACCTTGGTTTTCACATTTAACTAGTTTGCAATTTTTCATAGGATACAACAATACTACGTAATCTTAATGTGCAACTGATCATTTTTGGTAAAACAAAAAATTGATCTAGTGAAAATGTAGGATCATTTTAACAGGCGAAACTCAATGGTCATCTTAGTAAACTTTATGTATGGTTATTCCTTAATTTTCCTGGTATAAAATTTCGAAAACTATAAAAGTATCATTAGTAGTTTTAGGTCTACGATGCGTGTATGGTTAATACTATAAACTAAATTAATTGTTTGAATCAATAAATGCAACATATACATAAATGGACATTTGGTCGAATTTATGTGAAATGAAAATAATCATTCTCTTAATTAAGAATGAATATAGCTTACTCTATGCCAGGATTAACTTAATCTTTCCATGTACCAAAATCTCCATTTTCATTAAATCTGGCGACTCCCACAATTTGTAATGCTTATACCTCTGTTATTCATTGTGAAATTAGACATAGCTGAAATAGTCTTTGAACAGAACAACAAGCTCTGATACCAAACTATTATGAAAAAACCAGTGATTCGGACAATGGAAACAAAACACCCAATATTGTAGTCTGTCGATAACCTTAACAATGCAAATCCAACAAAGATAATAAAGAAAAAATAAATGGCTCAAATTATAGGTAAAACTGAAATAGAAAAGGAAAAGAACACACTATTATAATAAGGTTCGATTATGCCTACGTCCTATAACCCAATAACCTTTTATTTGTTCACTTCAAGAGAGAGTAGCAAATATGAGATGAAACACAAACATTTAATACAAATTTCTCACGCTATAATAAATACAGAAATACAGATCTTATTAAAGATATAATATGGAAAGCTTTCTCAACTTGTATTGAAAAAAATATGAGCAAATGTAGCTTTCTCAACTTGTATTGAAAAATATATGAGCAAATGTCTTCGTACATTTCATATATAGGAGGAAGTATTTAGAATGCTTTGAAGATAATGATGAAATATTTGCAGATTTCCTTGATTTGATTCCACCACAAATCAAGCATTTTTGTAGTTGTTTCCACCTATACCAATATTTGATTTATTCCTCAAATCAAATAATATACCTTCATGGAAATTAGGTTAAAGTACAATTTATATTAGGATAATAAATTTTAAGGACAACATTTCTGAATAATTAGTTTTGAGGACAATTAACAAAGAAAAAATAAACTCATTTATCTTTTTAAGTTATACATGAAAAAAAAAATTGTTTTATCTTTATTTATACATAACCGAAAATCATAATTTCTTTTATCTTTTTCCTATAAAATGTCCTTAAAACTAATTTTTCAGACGTGTTTTCCTTCAAATTATTAATCTGAAAAATAAGCCTTTTAAGTGGAAATCCCCTTATACTTTCTATATATTAATATATTATCTTCCCGATTTGTTTTCCGTATTTGACTTGATTATTAGAATCAAATAATATCTTATCATTAATATATTTAAATTGCCCAAATTTAATCTCCCATACATCTTACACTCCCACGTCCTTTCTCAAAATATGTTCTTTTCCTCTCAAGTGGTTCAAAATTTTGATTTCTTTAAATAAAATAAATATTAATTTATTATGTTTCCTTTAACTTTAAAGTTTCTTAAACACCATATTAAAATAATAATTTAGTACCAAGACTTGACAAGCATTCTTGTCTCAGCTTGTTAAGGTGCTAGACTAAGATGCAAGAGGTCGTGGGTTCAATCTTGATCGGACCTCCGCCATGGCAATGTGATATATACTATCAAACTATGAAATTTGGAAACTGTATGTATAAGTTTATTCCTTAATATATCCTGCTATAAAATTTGGAAAACTATGAAAGTATTATTACAGGTTTTAGGTCTACGATGCATGCATAGTTAGTAGTCAGTGTTTTAAGACCTAACCCAATCTCGATTCGACCGCGATTAACTTCTGACCTTTAAGCACCACGGCTCTGAAAGTGAAATAACCTTACGCGTACACAGACCTGCGGTTTAACCTCAAAACCCTATAAAAACCTCTGGTTCGACCTCTTTGAACCTCATAGTTCTTCAAATTTACGAAAAAATAATTGCTTCAGTCTATTTTTTTAACTATAATAAATTTAACAAATAATTTCATAGCAATTTTCATTTAATTTTGGATTATATAATTCATTTTACGTACATTTCACGAACTATTATTGAACTAATCCTCTTTCACTATAAATAATTAGTAAATTTAAAACTTTGCTATGATATGTTGTTATATAATTATTTCAATTAGGTAGTTTGGACACGGGTGTTTGTAATAATTGGTTAAAATTTATCTGTATTTAAAATAATTTTACGTTTAAATCAGAAAAATAGAAATAAACTATTAGCGCGGTTCTCACGGTCTGACCGGTTGAACCTCGAAAATCTTGGACCTTACACTACCACGGTTTGACGTACAGTTCGGTCTTCGCAACTATGGTTAGTACAATAAACTAAATTAACCTTTTGAATTTATGCCAAATGAAAATAATCATTTTGTTAATTAAGAATGAATATAACTTAATCTATGCCAGGATTAAGATAGAAAATGCAATAATTTGAATCAAGGTGTATTTTTCTAACTTGTAAGTGTGTACTATACAGTAATACACAACTGTCAATAGTAATATTAGTTACCTTTCAAAATTTGCTGAATAAAAGTTATTGCCATCCCGACAAAATCTCACAAATCTTTAAGCATTAAAATATTTACCATGCAAAAAAAACCATACAACCAATCATTTACTATTTTTGTATTAAACCAGATCACCAAATCTAAAGAAAATCATTTAGCAATCAATGAATACAATTTAGCAATCAATGTGTGTTATATATGCGCACTCCATTTCACTTTGATTCCCAACTCATGCTCTTTTATTTCATTTCAGCAAAGCAGAAAATTATAAATAATGGTAGCTTCCCAGTGTGATATTCATGTATTGGTAGTGGATGATAGCCCAGTTGACAGGCTAGTGATTGCACGCTTCCTCGGTAGCAACAAGTATAAAGGTTCTTGTGCTAAAATGTGATCTAAAAATTAGATGTTTATTTTGGCATTATATCTCAATGTCTCTTTATTTACAGTGACAACTGTGGATAGTGGGAGACGAGCTCTAGAAATCCTAAACATGGTTTGTAATTTTGCTTTTCCAAAATATTAAGGTAGTGTTTGACATAAGTCTTTTTAGTTTTCGAATTTCGTTCATGTAAAGATGCGCACAACGCATGCATTTATATTTGAAAAACAAGCATTTTAGAAAATAAAGTTTACATACAAAATAGAAAACAACTTTTATTTGCTTTTCATGTTTTGATAAATAAGAGAAGCATGAAATACAATCCATCATTCCATCGTTGATCAATTCCCTCCGTGGTCACCTCCATCTTTTTTGCATCATTTGCACCGTTCCTCCCAATCTTTTATATTTTGTATTTATTGTTGAAAATTCGAAATAAAAAACACATATTAAAACCAAACACTACCTTATACTTTTACATTGGTGCTTTGATGATCACCTTGCATTTCTATGATGTTGTAGGAGCCAAATGTGGATATGGTAGTTACTGACTATCACATGCCTGGAATGAGCGGATATGAATTACTTAAGGAGATCAAGGTATTGTGTTTGAAACCATTTACATTTTAGTTTAACATGGTTTCTAACAAATGGTCTGTTTGTTAGAGTTGTCCACGGCTTAAAGAAATTCCTGTTCTGCTTATGTCCTCTGAGAACAGTTCAAATAATATACACAGGTAATATAACACTTAGTATTCAAGATATTAGTCGCACTGCAATGTCAACATTTTACTTTTAAAATATTAGGTGCTTGGATGAAGGTGCTAGAGATTTTTTGGTGAAGCCAGTTGGAATACCAGATATGCCAAGATTGACACGTGTCTTAAACAGTCTACAATGAATGCTTTCATAATTTTGATGCCCTAAGGAAATATCATTTGAAAAAAAAAATTGATTTATTGAAGGAATGTAATGAATATTTTTATATTTGGAAGACATTATGATTCCTTAGTGTATTTTCCGAATTTATTTTTCCTTAATATGTTATTACAGGAAAATTATAGAGGTATCTCAATAAAGGATTTTCTTATAGCTTACGAGTTCTTTATATGTTGTGATTCGATCCCGTGAATTTGATATTAAAAATTAACTTACAATAATTAATAAAACAGGAAAATATCCTGAAGTACAAAATGAACATTCTAGTTCTAGATAATATTCGAAAATTGTAAGCATTCATATGACAAATCATATGACTGTTAATCACGCATCTATTATATGTAATTGTTAGTAAACTGCATAAAGATCCAACAAAAGAATTTGTCATCTAAAGACGAGGATGGAAGTTACAATGACGATGAACGGAAAACTGTAGACCTTCGTAGACTCGATATTTTTTTAATATTGGATTATGCCTGATAATGCAATAACTTATATAATACTTTTGAAAACTTTGTATACTTCATAAAAAAATATTTATGACATATGTTCTACCATATTTATACATGTTATATATACAAAGGTGGGTTATTATACTTTTAATTTAGTATAAGTAATATAATATGCATCCATATGTGAAATAGCTAATAATTGGTAATTCACGTAATTTTAACTAGTTAAGAGTACATGGTTGCAGAATAATCCAATGTGGTAGTGCTCTAAAAGAAACAGATGTAAAACCAAAAAGACTATAATTTCATTCTTGTTTTACACAATATCTTGTTCTAAATAAATTTTGTGTTGAAAAAATAAATCCTGTTATTGCAATCATTCTAAAGTAATTTAATATAGCATGTCATTAAAGAGTAAAAGATAATTATTTGGAGCTGAAGGACTAACTGTAAGACATGCCAACACTAAATAACTAACTTACCTAAAACATGGATATTTTACCATAATACTACATCATTTCATTAGATATGGTACTACTATTGGGCTGCTAACTCATACGAGGTTCTAAAAATAATTATTTTGATTTATATGTTTGGTTTGCTTTATTACACATTTAGGTATTTATTACATGCCTTATTGTCATATAAGTCTCTAGAGAACCAAATATATTGATAACTGAGAATTAGATGCATCAAGAATCATAACCTAGTTATTATCTATCATTCAGTTCAAGCGAAGGTCATAACCTTGTTGGATTTTGGATGAATTACAATATCTGCACCTTGTTGGAGGAAGAATCAAGTGTATATATTACAAATACGTAATATTTAATCACTATTGGAGTTGCTCTTATATAAATGATAAATCACATCACTTCATTCGATTATACTGAAATATAAAATTTATCCTCCATCTTATTTTTTAAAATGTGATGGAAAGGGTTTATCCTTTGATAATATAAAATATATGTCCTTTTTTGTTATTTCGTCATGCAGTAAAATTATGTCTATGTGTACATTTGGAGATGCTGGCGCAATTTAGCTTCGCTCATATGTTCAAACGTTCTCCTTTCCAGCAAAAAACACATATTGATTTGTTTGTTTAAGCCAGTCATTCTTGCCTTGAAAACTTTTGTCATAAACGAAACAAATTAGCTTGCATAATAAAGAATGGCACCAAAAAATATATTTTTTCAACGTTGAAATATGAAAAGTGTTCAATATGTTTAAGTATTTTAGGTCCGTGATTTGTATTGTTCATCGTTTATTTTTGGTCAAAATCTTACTTTACGTATACCAAAATTTACATATTTTGTGCAACTTTTTCCCTACCATATATATATATACATATACCTATTCCATGCATGCACATTGCATTATTTAGAGAAAACAAATTCTAATTTTAAATAGGAACCGACTTTATATAAACTTTGATAAATTTGGTTTTCTCATGCTACGTTATTTGCCTCTACATAGCCCTAATTGCTTCTTCATGACATTTTCATTTCTTTCTTCTTTTCTCACTAGAAACCTTAATCTTTCACCGTGATTTCTGCTCGTCTCTCTTGAAACCTACCAATTTCTTTCATATCTTTTCCTCTAGAAATAACCTTACTCTCTCCATGCATGACTACTGACGGCTGTGCCTTCTTAAATCTCCATCGCTTTAGGTACCAAGCTATTTAAGTTATTATACAGCTGTTTGGATAATACAAAGGCTGGATTGAATCGATCCGTAAAGTAATTTATTCTTTTTTTGGGATTAGTTTATGCATTCATTTTGAAATCTTCTGATTGGGCTATTTCGCAATAGATAGAGGTAATAACATAAGTTTATATGTTTTTATATAATTATGCTAAACATTATTGTGTGCAGATGTCATTCTGATATCTCTCATACTGACATCTCTGTAAAGAAAAGTTATCAGTAATTCTGGAAAAAAAATTATACATTGATGTGCACATAAGGTATGAATTAATTTTGATTATTTACCTAATTTTGTATAAATTATTATGAGAAATTTGGAAAAATAGAATACCTGATAAATTTCCCTCAGACAGGAATAGCGCGTGAATTTGGACCAGTGTTTTTTTAGCACAATATTTGTAAACATAATATATGTATTTTTCAACAATCTATAATATTGAAGCATGACGTTGTATATATAACGATGTAGGATATTAATGATTTGAGCAATGGCATAAATTAAACTATCATATATCAAAATATGTCATATTTTCAAGCATACACTAAAGGTGATCTTGGGTAGTATTTGGAATGATTAAGCAAATTAAAATTGTGTCCAAGCTTTGTATCATTTTAGATATATGCATTTGTCAATGTGCCTTGTTAGCGCACAATACTAATGGCATATTAACTAATTGATTCCAACCGAGTTAACCACCAGTGCAGAGCTATGAACATGTATGCTCGAAAATTTTGTTGATCAAACTTAATTATATTGAAGTTGGTGATTATCATATATACCATTATATATACCATTTAAAGAATGGTTTCATTTGTAATTAATCACCTCCCATCCTTACTTAAACAACCAACGTTTTGTTGGAATAATCGTGTGCTTGATATGGTTTAGAAGATGGTTTTCCCAAAATTATTGTATCGACTCGACTTTTTAACCCTCGAAGGTCATCAATAAAACATCCATGGTATTCATATGCAGAACTTTAAGCACCGGAGTGGCGGAATATTAGGAAAAAAAAAAAAAAAGACAGAACAAAATCCCACTGTAGATTGAATAATCTATAACATAACCAATAATCTTTAACAAACAAAAAGAGTTTTTAAATACAAGATCAGACATACATCAACGTACGTACTAACGGTAAATCAACTAGGAAAGTTATAACAATCCGTCCTCACAAATGTCGACGAAGACAACAATGAACACAATGGAAAATAACAACTAAGAGAATATGCCGCAGACACCAGCTTCAGTTGTGAAGCCCTAAGTAATCTAAACTATCATGTGAATAAACTACGTCTGACATGAGCATTATGATAAAATGACACCCAACTCAGCTGGGTAAACCAACATGAGAAAAATTAAGGTCGATTAGCGCGCGTAGTCTTTCCCTCACACTATGTGAAGAGGTCGGGGCTCGAACCTGTGCGCTCCAGATTACCAGCCAGGTAACCTTACCGTTTGCGCCAGGCACCACCTTATGAGAAAAATTAAATCACAGTTAATTTATTTCTTTGAATTATAAACCCTTTTAAATCAAAGTATCTTGTTAATTAGAACATGAGGCATATAAATATGGATGGGTAGTGGGTACAACTAAAACCATAAAAACACATATTGGAGTTAGGATTCCATAAAATGAATGGGTATTAGAAATGTCCTCGCCCAGTTGCTTTGCATACCCTTTCATGGTGGGCCCACACATTACCAAAATATAAAAATGTATCATGTATGCATCTAGAAGGGTAAAATAATATCTTACTTGGGTTCAACCTGCTTAGGCTTGCTGCATATCCCTTGAGGTTGTCATTCGTGGATGACAAGGCTTGAGACTATGGTATACCTTTCTTAGCCAACTTACAAATAGCATGTTCATTATTTTCAATATCTTCAGTTTCTTCACTGAGCTGGATCGAACTGGCTTCCTAACAACTAGGTTTGATTGCGGTCTCTTTGAAATGACAATCAATAGATTAGAATTAGCCAATATTTGGTAGTCAGTTATTTAGCTATTAAACACACAAACAACGATCATCCAAGAGTTTATTTCTCAAAAGAATTCACTAAGTCTCAATTAATTAATTTTTTTTGATCAAATCCTTTATAACTTGGAAAAAAATTCATATTTTGTATCGTTCATATGGGTTTTTCTTTGGAGTGACTACTGTATTATCTAGGAGTAGATATGCTTCATAATCAGGTGGTGGCCTTACCCGAACTCGGTTTTAAAGTATGATGGACGTTGGTTTTTACGGAGCTCATCCATCTACCTCTTATACTTATGGTCATAGTCTGAGTTGATCGTTTATTTTTTGGTTACCCACTAGGCATGTTGGCTGTTATTGTCGTTTGTTATACACACACACACACACACATATATATATATATATGTGTGTGTGTGTGTGTAACACCCCGTATGTTCTATAACAATGAAATTCATAAATTAAAGTATAATTAATTTCAAATCAAAGAATTAAGGGAAACGGGATACGACATTGCGTTCGTCTCGGAATTCTGCTTGAGATAGAGTCCGAGTTTGCGTAAAACGGACTCCGTATGAGGGAGATATGACCTCCGGAAGTTTCAAAATTCAGTTTAAAATTCAAACAGACAGAAACAGTTCAGAACGAATTCAGAATTCAAAAAAATCGGACCCAGATTGGGCTGGGCGGGAATTTTCCCGCCCAAGGCACCCAGGTCGACTGGGTAATCGACCTGGGCCACCCAGGTCGACTGGGTAGTCGACCTGGGGTACCTAGGTCGACTACATAGTCGACCTGGGGGTCGACTGGGTAGTCGACCTGGCCCCTGAGCCAGGTCGAACCCAGCCCCTCCTGGCTGGCCTGGTCTGTGCTTGGCCGAATTTCTGTGCTTTGGCTTGTCACTAGGGCTAGGTGTCAGCTCCTGATTGGTCTCTCTTTCAAACGAACGGCTATTATTAATCCAAGCTCCATCGACGGCTCGAATCAATTCACAAACTCTATAAAAAGGACCTAAGACTCTACCTAATTCACACAAATAAAAATGAGAATGAGACCGTCATGCTGCTGAAGTGAGTCTAGGAGTAGCCGTCAAAATTGAGAGACGATTAGGAGTCGATTCAAAAACTTAAAGCAACGACAATTAAATCAAAATAACGCTTACAACAAAGGATAGCATCTCCAAATTCAGAATTCAGATTCCTGAATTGAAGATTCGTCATACGTTGTAAGTAGAGTGTTATTCCGATGTGAATGAATAATTGAGTTTTGGTTTGTGTAAAATGAGAAATGGAATTGTACTTAATTTGTGGTGATAATAATTCATAATTGTATGTTGCTATGATTCTAATTATGAATCGATTTGGGATGTTGTGGTATAACGATGTTAGACCTATTGGATATTTGCAAGTATGTGATTCATGTTGAAAGTTAACAACTATATGTTTGTGGTAGTTTATTACAACACCTATTGGATAATTGCAAGTATATGATTCATGTTGAAAGTTAACGACTATATGTTTGTGGTAGTTTATTTGAGATTCATACAAGTATATGATTCACTATTATGCCAACATGTTGTACATTTTTTATGATCACTTTTAGTGTAGTTGGATCCATTTGGGTATTATGACTCATATGATTTTATGTTGGAATTGGCATCATGATTCAAGTGTAAAACCATACTTTTGTATTAGTGACAAGAGCAAGCATCTTTGTGAACTTGTATTAATTCTATGAAAATGACTAGATTACGTTTGCTGTTATACCTAATTGAAACATGTTTTTGGCCTATGTTGTTATCAAACCCATATGATAATATATATGACACATAATTAAGTTAGATTCACATTTTTAAATGCAAGTTTACATGACTAGATTAAAACCATGATTCATGTTAGGTATGTTTAATGTCAAGATTATGTGCTATTATAATGCAAGTTTACAAGTGCCTAATTTATGTTAATTAGATCGTTATGTTGCAAGTTCATGCGTTCACACTCCCCTTTTGATGTTACTTAGAATATATAAACACCATGTTCTAAGCCTACCCTTTTTCATGTGGCTAAGTTGGGTTTAAATGTTAAACCCAACATATGTTATATTATAGCGAACGTAGAAAACGGGGGTATTGACGTTGGGGTAAAAAATATAAAACATATGGGTTGGCATGTTTGACGCATGCCAACGACCTTGAAAACAATTAAGTAGTATAAATAAATTTTACCCAATAAAAATGAATTTGAATAATGGACCGCAAATATTTACATATAAAAAGAAAAGAGACAAAATATGTAAACTTAGAAAATACGATGTGTTTAACCCGAGGTTGGATTGAGTTGTGACGTAAACCTGCCCGGAACCGCCCGGCTGTCCAGTAGTCACAACAATACCTATCCAATGTGGGTGGTTAAACACGGAGCCCAATAAAGACCCGAGGTTAGACTAAGTTGTGGCGTAAGACTGCCCGGACCCAACCGGCAACAGACAGCCACAACAATACCTGTCTAATGTGAGTGGTCGAGTCTTTAATAAGACAATTAAGGCTGAGTCAGGATTGATAGGATTAAGTAAATTGAATTCATACTTAATCAAATTGAACATGCTAAACTATACAGACTGATTGGGGGTTAGGTTTACAGAACACTTAACCAACTTAGCATGTTGGCTAGAAATAGAAAAACCTAGTAGCGGGGGACCCTTTTCAGCAGTAACCCTACAAGGTGTATCAGGATACCCTGAACTAGGCAGGGTGGGGCACGATTACTGGGCTGACTGTAAGAGGTCAAATCGACGGCGGTGGTGCAGCAGTGTAGGTTCTAACGGGGTGCGAGCGTGCACACACTCCGGCGCAGAAAAATAAGGCACTGGGCACCAGTAGTATACCTGTGCATTCTAGAATTGTGTCAGGCCGCCACCATGGGACTTGATACACCCCATGGTGGGACCAGCATAGGTAGCTACAACATCGGGGGCCTTAAGACACATGTAACTATGCGAGTAGGAGCCGATCATTTGAAATGGATCACTTCACCCTGATTATGGGGTGCATGTTGGGAACTAGTTAATAGGGGTGCAGAGATTAATATGGGGTACGATAGTATATTCGCCTCTAGACAACTTAACTTAGTTATGGTGCTTTCCCATTTCCAGTTTGTACTTATCATGCTCAATTTCTTATTCATAGACTGAATAGTCCTAGACTTACTCAGGCTTTATGTCCGACTCTACTTTTCTTTTGTCTTCTTTTCTTTTGTCTTCTTTTCTTTCGTTTCCCCCCTCCCCAAGGTCCACAGGGAGGGAATACCGCAGCTTGACCAGTTCCACATCCGGCTTGAAGAGAAAGAATGTATTGCTTGGATCTCTTTCGTTTTGGACTATGGCTTTGGATAGCAATTATGGGGACTTATGCAGTTTACTTATGTTTTTATGCTTCTTTAAGTTATGAAATCAAGACAGTTATGAAAATGTAATGTTTTTGGAAGTATTGTAAGACAATTATGGCATGGTTTGTGTAACATGTATTTTGATGAAATAAAAGATTGCTGTTGTTTTCCGCTGTTCAAAATATGCGTATTTATATCTGTCTTGTATATCTGTGACTTATACTTATAAACCTCCACCAAAATTAGGGCATTCCCTTTGAGAGTGACCCTAACGGAGGTGGGGTGTTTCACTTGGTATCAGAGCATAGGTTTACCAGATAAGATACAAAGTTTTGAAAAATTATTTTCAAAAGAAAATTTAAAGAAGCATTTTTAAAGATAAAATGTTAATTTATTTTAAAAAGGCATAGTCCCCCAAAGCCATAGGTACTATCTTTTATCCTTCGTTTTGAATCTATCCTTTTTGTTTCAGCATGTCCGAAGAACTTAACTTGCTAGAAGGTGTACCAATACCTGGTTGGTTCAGACGATTCTTAGAAGCAAGGGCCAATCAGCCAGGTCCCACTATTCCTCCTCCCCCAGGAAATCATCCAGCTGCAGAAAATCATCCAGCTGCATCAGCACCTCCTCCTCCACCTCCTCCGCATGGTAATACTTTTGCTAAGATATGTAAAGATTTCAAAGCTATGGGGGGGAAGGACTTTCATGGAACCGAGTCCTTCGTGGCAGGCAGGAACCGGCTGAAGGAAACCGAGGACTTATTCATCATATTTGAGGTAGAAGATAGGCAGAAGGTACAACTGGCAGTATGGCTACTTAAATGTTAGGCTTCCTACTGGCGGGAAGTTACCAATGCAGAAAGGCCAGTAGAAACATGGGAGGACTTTAGGGCAAGATTTGAGGCTAAATTTCTCTCAGAAGCTGAAAGGAGTCTCTAATTAGAAAAATTCTTATTTCTTAAGCAAGGGAATATGACAGTCAAAGAGTATGTTAATCTGTTCGACCAACTGGCTAGATTCGGACTGGACCTAGTCAACACTCCGCACAAGAAGGCTCTCCGCTTTGTCAAAGGATTGAACGAGCCATTACATAGTTTGGCCATGACCCATATACCCATGGGAGCTATGTATGAAAGGTTGGTGCAGATGGCATTGCTGAATGAAGAGGATAAAGGCAAGAAGGAAACAAAGGCAGAAAGCTCTCAAGGGAAGAAAGAGGATTTACAGCCTAAGAAGACATACTTTAAGAAGGGCGGGAAAGACAACAAGTCCCAAGAGAAGAGGAAGTGTAATTTCTGTGGCAAAGTGGGGCACTTAGTGAAAGACTGCTGGAAAAAGAAGGCCAAGTTGAATGGTGGGTGCTTTTCTTGCGGTGAAACAGGCCACATGGCTAAGGATTGCCCAAAGAAGCGAAGGCAGGGGCAGAATGCTGGATCCACCTCAGGGGCACATGTTCATGCGCTAGAAGCACCACCTCTGTAACAGCGAGGTATAAATACTTCTGTAGAAAGTGTAGTATATCTTTATGATCACCCAGTTCGTACTTTATTTGACTCTGGCGCATCACACTCCTTTATTTCATCTGCTTTAGTAGAATCTCTGCACCTAGAAACTAGTATGGTAGAGGACCCCTTGATTGTTTCAAATCCAATCGGGGGCCCAGCTCATTTGTCTATGATCTGTGTGGGATTGAAAATTTCTATTCTAAGCATAGAATTTAAATGTAGTGCCTTTGTTTTGGGCTTCTTGGGATATGGTTTGATTTTGGGAATGGACTGGCTATCCAGTAATGGTGCCATCCTTGATTGTGAGAAAAGGGTGGTTAGGCTTCTAACCCAACTCGGTAACACTCTGGAAATTACATGTAATTCCTCGTATGCGGTTATGCTTAGTTATCTTGAATCGCTAGATGCTTCTGTTGAGAGTTTGCAATCGGTTAAAGTGGTCCGTGAATATCCGGATGTCTTCGAAGAGGTGAAGGGCTTACCTCCGAAGCGGGAGATAGACTTCTGCATATATCTTGTAGATAATGCAAAGCCCGTTGTGTTGCCCGTTAGACACATGGCTCCACGGGAAAGGAAAGAGCTCAGTAAACAGGTTAAAGAGCTTCTAGAGAAGGGGTTCTTTAGAAGGAGCATTTCAGAATGGGGCGCTCCAGTGGTGCTCGCCACAAAGGCGGATGGTTCACTCCGTCTATGTGTTGACTATAGGGAGCTCAACAAACTAACGAAAAAGAATAGGCACCCTCTCCCCAGAATTGATGATCTGTTTGATCAGCTTGTAGGAGCGTCTGTTTTCTCCCAACTCGATTTGGCGACCGGGTTTCATCAGCTAAGGGTGGCTGAAGATAGCATCGATAAGACAACATTCAGAACCCCAGACGGCTTCTTTGAATGGCTTTTCATGCCTTTCGGCTTGACAAACGCACCCGCTTACTTCGTGGACCTGATGAGTAGGGTGTTCAGAGAATTCCTCAACAAGTTCGTGGTAGTCTTCGTAGACGATATCTTGATCTTCTCAAAGAGTGAAGAAGAACATGCTCAACACCTAAGGGCAGTCAAGGAAACTCTGCGAGTCCATCAACTAAAAGCCAAATTCTCCAAATGCCACTTTTGGAGAGAGGAAGTAAGATTTCTTGGGCATATAGTATCCAAAAATGGGTTAGCTGTGGACCTTGCTAAGGTAGTAGCGGTACAGGATTGGAAGACACCAAGGAACGCAACTGAGGTCCGAAGTTTTCTAGGACTAGTAGGTTTCTACCGAAAATTCATAAGGGATTTTGCGAAAATCTCAGCTCCTCTCACAAGGCTGACAAAGAAGAACCTAGTGTTCAATTGGGACTTGGATTGCGAGTTTGCTTTCCAACGACTAAAAAGGGCTCTTACAACAGCCCCAGTTCTGACGTTGCCAGATGGAAGCAAGATGTTCACAGTTTATACAGATGCATGTAGGACAGGGCTAGGCGCTGTCTTAATGCAAGAAGGAAGGGCAGTAGCTTATGGCGGGAGACAGTTGAAAGTACACGAAAAGAACTACCCGACCCACGATCTTGAGTTAGCCGCCATCGTCTTTGCACTCAAGTCTTGGCGACATTATCTCCTAGGTGAGAAGTTCGAACTTTACACTGACCATAAATCGTTGAAATATCTTTTCTCGCAGAAAGATCTTAACTTGAGGCAACAGAGATGGATGAAGTTTCTTGTCTCGTACGATTTCGAGATCTCCTACACTCCGGGCAAAGGCAACGTAGTGGCAGACGCGTTGAGCACAAAGAAGCTAACATTAAGCCCGCTGTTTGTTGAAAGGCAAAGCCTAGAGTATATAGCCAGTTTTAACTTTAGGCCCTCCTCTGATTTCCAACCAGGTTTATTAGCATCTCTTGAGGTGCGCCCTACTCTGTTGGACTTATTAGGGACAGCACAACGTGAAGACCCTCAACTTGTAGAGACGATTGATAGGCTAAGTAGGGGTGAGACTTCAAGTCACCTCAACAGATACTCCATCGACGATAAGGGTTGGCTAAGGCGAGACGGAAGGTTATGCGTCCCACGGACAAGGGATTCAGTAAAGACGGTTCTCGAAGAAGCACATCACTCCAAGATGATGATACATCCAGGCGGAGATAAAATGTACAAGGACATAAAGAGAACTTTCTTTTGGAGCGGCATGAAGAAGGACGTAGCAGATTTTGTTTCTAAGTGTATGACTTGCCAACAGGTTAAGGCGGAGCAGAAGGAGCCTGGTGGTCTGCTCCATCCTCTAGAGGTCCCGCAGTGGAAGTGGGATAGCATTTCAATGGACTTCATTGATGGGCTGCCTAGGTCTAGAAGAGGCAACACTAGCATTTGGGTAATAGTGGATAGGCTTACTAAAAGCACCCACTTTTTACCCGTCAAGAGTAAAAGGACTGCCTCATCCCTAGCATCTCTTTATCTCAAGGAAATTGTTCGACTCCATGGAATACCCTCCAGCATTGTTAGTGACCGAGACCCCATCTTCACAAGTGAGTTTTGGCGGAGTCTGCAAGAAGCGGTAGACACACAGTTATGCTTAAGTACAACCTATCACCCCCAAACCGACGGCCAGACAGAAAGAGTGAACAGGGTTTTGGAAGACCTTTTAAGATTGTGCGTCCTTGACTTCGGAGGGACGTGGGAAGACCATCTTCCTTTGGTGGAATTTGCCTATAACAACAGCTACCAAGCCACCATCGGAATGGCACCCTTCGAAGCTTTATATGGAAGACCATGTCGATCGCCCACTTGTTGGTGGGAGGCTACTGACAAGCTCATACTTGGACCAGATATGATCCGAGAGACTTCAGAGAAAGTAGACTTAATACGGAGAAGAATGAAGACAGCCCAAGACAGACAAAAATCCTACGCCGACAAGAGAAGGACCGACCTTGAATTTGAGGTTGGAGACAGAGTTTATCTTAAGGTATCTCCTCTAAGGAACATTGTTCGTTTTGGAACCACAGGGAAGCTAGCACCAAGGTTCGTAGGGCCGTTTCCTATCATCGAGAAGGTTGGGAAGATGGCCTATAGATTAGAGCTACCTGAAAAGCTGGCCGGAGTTCACAATGTCTTTCATGTTTCGCACCTCCGAAAATGTCTTCATGAATCTGCTGAAGTGGTAGAGCCAAATATCCTTGAAGAAGCTGAAGTGGAACGCGAAGCAACTGTGAGAAAAGTTCCAACCCGCACCTTAGGAACTGAAGTGAAAAAGTTACGCAACCGCGAAGTCAAGCTCGTCAAAGTTCAGTGGAGCGACGCCGAGGAAGACGCAACTTGGGAAACTGAGGCTAGAATACGCGCAGCATACCCTTTTCTTTTTTGAGGGTACATCTTTGATCTTTCTTTTTCCTTAAGTTGTGCTTTTATCTATCTTTTTAGGTATATCTCCTCGACCTTATATTTTAGGTAGAAACCCTTTGGATGAAAACATGTAATTGAAACATGTTATGGATGATGGTTGCAAGTGATTGCTAGTGGTTGCTCGTGGTTGCATATACACACACAATCTAGGTTTTAGATCGGCTCAATCACTTCATATTGCATATGCATATATGTATTTATATTCGTATATGGTTGAAGTTTAATGTGTTGTCATATGGATGTTGCATTTATATGAATGATTGTGCACTCATGTAGAATCATGAATAGGGAAAATTTGCATACATAATGGATTCATAACACTTACATAATTTGCATTAAGGAGGTCAACTGAATCAGTAGACCGCCTGGTTTTGCATTAGATAAGTACATGTACACACACTTTGCATATGATCATGAAGCATTAGAAGTCTTTTAAGGACAATGGACGCTCGTGTTTGATGGATGAGTAGATGGACGTTTGGATGTTAGGATATACATTCTCCTAGACTTGAAGATTTCGGGGACGAAATCCATTTAAGTGGGGGAGAATGTAACACCCCGTATATTCTATAAAAATGAAATTCATAATTAAAGTATAATTAATTTCAAATCAAAGAATTAAGGGAAACGGGATATGTCATTGCATTCGTCTCGGAATTCTGCTTGAGATAGAGTCCGAGTTTGCGTAAAACGGACTCCGTATGAGGGAGATATGACCTCCGAAAGTTTCAGAATTCAGTTTAAAATTCAAACAGACAGAAACAGTTCAGAATGAATTCAAAATTCAAAAAAATCGGACCCAGATTGGGCTGGGCGGGAATTTTCCCGCCCAAGGCACCCAGGTCGACTGGGTAGTCGACCTGGGCCACCCAGGTCGACTACATAGTCGACCTGGGGGTCGACTGGGTAGTCAACCTGGCCCCCGAGCCAGGTCGAACCCAACCCCTCCTGGCTGGCCTGGTCTGTGCTTGGCCGAATTTCTGTGCTTTGGCTTGTCACTAGGGCTAGGTGTCAGCTCCTGATTGGTCTCTCTTTCAAACGAACGGCTATTATTAATCCAAGCTCCATCGACGGCTCGAATCAATTCACAAACTGTATAAAAAGGACCCAAGACTCTACCTAATTCACACAAATAAAAATGAGAATGAGACCGTCATGCTGCTGAAGTGAGTCTAGGAGTAGCCGTTAAAATTGAGAGACGATTAGGAGTTGATTCAAAAACTTAAAGCAACGACAATTAAATCAAAACAACGCCTACAACAAAGGATAGCATCTCCAAATTCAGAATTCAAATTCCTGAATTGATGATTTTTCATACGTTGTAAGTAGAGTGCTATTCCGATGTGAATGAATAATTGAGTTTTGGTTTGTGTAAAATGAGAAATGGAATTGTATTGAATTTGTGATGATAATAATTCATAATTGTATGTTGCTATGGTTCTAATTATGAATCGATTTGGGATGTTGTGGTATAACGATGTTAGACCTATTGGATATTTGCAAGTATGTGATTCATGTTGAAAGTTAACAACTATATGTTTGTGGTAGTTTATTACAACACTTATTGGATAATTGCAAGTATATGATTCATGTTGAAAGTTAACGACTATATGTTTGTGGTAGTTTATTTGAGATTCATACAAGTATATGATTCACTATTATGCCAACATGATGTACATTTTTTATGATCACTTTTAGTGTAGTTGGATCCATTTGGATATTATGACTCATATGAATTTATGTTGGAATTGGAATCATGATTCAAGTGTAAAACCATACTTTTGTATTAGTGACAAAAGCAAGCATCTTTGTGAACTTGTATTAATTCTATGAACATGACTAGATTACGTTTGGTGTTATGCCTAATTGAAACATGTTTTAGGCCTATGTTGTTATCAAACCCATATGATAATATATATGACACATAATTAAGCTAGATTCACATTTTTAAATGCAAGTTTACATGACTAGATTAAAACCATGATTCATGTTAGGTATGTTTCATGTCAAGATTATATGCTATTATAATGCAAGTATACAAGTGTCTAATTTATGTTAATTAGATCGTTATGTTGCAAGTTCATGCGTTCACACTCCCCTTTTGATGTTACTTAGAATATATAAACACCATGTTCTAAGCCTCCCCTTTTTCATGTGGCTAAGTTGAGTTTAAATGTTAAACCCAACATATGTTATATTATAGCGAACGTAGAAAACGGGGGTATTGACGTTGGGGTAAAAAATATAAAACATATGTGTTGACATGTTTGACGCATGCCAACGACCTTGAAAACAATTAAGTGGTATAAATAAATTTTACCCAATAAAAATGAATTTGAATAATGGGCCGCAAATATTTACATATAAAAAGAAAAGAGACAAAATATGTAAACTTAGAAAATACGATGTGTTTAACCCGAGGTTGGAGAGAGTTGTGACGTAAACCTGTCCGGAACCGCCCGGCTGTCCAGTAGTCACAACAATACCTATCCAATGTGGGTGGTTAAACACGGAGCCCAATAAAGACCCTAGGTTAGACTGAGTTGTGGCGTAAGACTGCCCGGACCCAACCGGCAACAGGCAGCCACAACAATACCTGTCTAATGTGAGTGGTCGAAGCTTTAATAAGACAATTAAGGCCGAGTCAGGATTGATAGGATTAAGTAAATTGAATTTATACTTAATCAAATTGAACATGCTAAA